>JAGDQP010007828.1:0-65564 GCA_022664845.1 Lepisma saccharinum | reverse complement strand
TGACGACCAGCAATTTACCCACATCCCTGCAACACCCGTTACACACCCACACCGCAAAGTACAAAATGTCTTTGTACAAGGATTTGAAGGTGTCTTACACCACCCGTGCTTCAAAACTCCTGGATAGACACCGATTATTTATTTTTTGTTCTTAGTCTGCATTGCCACATGTAGAAAAAGAATCACCTACATTTATGAAAGATAAGGAATTAGTAAATGACAGCACACTTCATACAACTTCGTCCCTATATAATGCATCGTACAGATGTTGTCTCTCTCCATTGACATTATTGAACTGCACGATATCCCTTCAGAGTTTCATATGACTGTCGACATTTTGGTGAGTTACTTCTGAATCTGAAACAATAAAGCGAAAAGATTAATAGAAATTGGACGATGTCTGTTAAAGCATTATAATTTATAATGATGACTTTACAACATACTAGGTTACTGATGTCCTCTACACAATTTTGGCTCAGGACCAAGGTCTAGTTTCGAAGGTACTATCCCAGTATTCGTCTGATGTAACTGATAGAAAATCTGAGGATGGCTTCCTTGCTAATTTGAATTTAATTTTTAAGGTCTTTAGGCAACTTTGGCTCAGGCCGAATTGGAATGAAACGGAAGAACCCTGAGACAAAGCAGATATAAGATGGGCAGGGATCAAACCGAAGACCCCCTAGCATCGAGGTGAGCGCTCTATCACTGAGTCACCTCGGCCAACTTCTTTGCTAATATTCAGGTTCTTACCGAAATGTGGTCATTGCTTGGCAATCCGAGTAGAACACGTGATAAGCTTTTAAAAATGAAAGCAGGTCTTTCCTTAAGATGCTTCCCTATTTCTCTCTCTCGTTCGTCATTTGAATTTATTCTATGGCTTTGTCATCTCAGGCTCAGACCGAATAATGTTCTTCGTGATAAACACATTGAATCCTTTCTACTTTTCGTCTTATGTTCATTTCCTTTTAAACAGTTTCGTAAAGGGCTGCTATTGTGATATGAAATCAAGGGTCCACATTTACGCAATTCATATCGTTTTTGTGTTGTGTATATTACTTTCCGCAGAGTAACCAACGTAGAGTATAATGGAACGATAACATAACTGCGAAGAAATGGAATTTATCTGATGAAAATTCTATTTTATTGTAATTAACTTCGCTGTGGAAATCCTGAAAAATCTAGATTATTGTTATCGACTGTTCCATCAACGAATTCATATAGGATCAGTGCTCGAAGTCACTGAGGGGGCACACCGTGCTCTTACTTTTTACGTTTGGATTTGGCGTACCCCTTTTTATTATTGAGATTGCCTTTACTTTCAATAGTCAATCGCCGCCATTAGGTGCAAGCGTACCCTTACCATTTTTTATTTCACTTCGAGCACTGTATAAAATCCCTCTAAATGTATTTTACGAATGGCCAACGACGGTCTTGTAAAACTACATCTTGTGATGGTGTGTTGAGTGTTCAATTTGTAGCGGGGGATGGTTAGGATTTCCATCTCTGCAAAAATCATCCCTGGCTCTGTTTACAGATATATATACCTCTAGCCTGGGATATGGACGATCCCAAAATACTGTCTAAAACATATCTTACTCATTCTTTTCTCTCTCTGGAAATTGTACAGATCGAACAGTGTGTGATGGGCATACAATCAAACTATTCCAATTCATTCGTTTAAAATGATGTATTTCCCGACTCATAAAGATGTTGCAAGGTGAAAGACGCACCTTATAATCATGATAGCTAGTATTTTTTTAAAAAAACAAAGAACTGAAAATTAAATATATTTCATCATACTACTTATCCAGTCATAACATATTTCAATATAACCGCTACTATTTTGTTAGTCTATGAACTGTAAAAGTTATTTCCCGCATTGTTAACAATGAGCTTTTCATTGTATTATTGATGAATGGTGGATATTATTGTCGTTTCAAGTTACTGCTGCTTCTCTAGTTTAACTACAAACCAACGCTAAAGTGTTGTTACGTCTTGATTGAATAAAATTGAATTTATTTATGGTCTTTCGGCATCTCAGACCGGGGAAGAGGATTGGAAGGTCTAAGTTATAGCCATATGTGTCGCACTTGATAAATGTGTTAAGACATACGCTTAACAGAGATTACAATGTGTTGGAACTTGCTACTATTACATGAAAAGTTAAGAATATATGGGCACTATAGAAGAAGACTGATCGAAGTCCACTTTCTTCTTCTTTTTTGTTGAAAATGGGTTTTATACGCAAGATAATATATATTTAACTGCTCTTTATGGTCGAGATGATATACGTCTGGTGTTCCTCTTAATCGAGTAATCTTATAAATTCCCTTCGCCGCATCAATATTAAACATAGGAACATTTCTTGTTCAAGACGACTATAAAACGGATATAGATCAGTCCTCCTCTACTGTACTCATATAAGAACTTACATTCTTAAATATTGTGTTTATTTCGAGTTCTTCTGTACAAACTTCGCTATTTCATTATGTTTTGACCCGCCCCTGTGTCAAGAAATATGCATTTGATTAATAACTCTAATAAGGCTTCGAAAACATGTGTTAATAGGTGTTTCTTAAGCACACGTAGTCAAGATATTCTTATTCAACGGTATCGTTCGTCTTCTGGCTAAAATCTAACCTGCTCTGTTTATTTATTTTTTGACCTCAGCAGAAAGTGCTGTGAAACCTTATGCAACCGTTTGTCTGTCGACAAACTTTAAACTCAGGAATTACTAAGACTATAAGGTTGTTTGAGGTGTCGTTGGAAAGGTCTCGGCGAGGCAAGTTCAAACCCGTATACATCGCATGAGCGGGTACGGAGATACGAGGGAAGGGCAATTTCTAACTCGAGAACTTCTAGGGCTGTGATGGTGTTTGAGGTGTAGTTGGAAAGATCTTGGTGAGGTGAGTTCAAACTACTATCATTCATCCAGATCTTAGGAGTGGGTCCGAACTTACCGGGGGACGACTTTAAACTAAAGAACTACTAGGGCTAGGAAGATGGTTGAAGTGTCGTTGGAAAGCTCTCGTCGCAATTTTTCCAACGATCTACCGATCGTTCAAATAGGAAGATCGCTGCCGAAGTCTGGTGGTACAGTCCCCCGTCTGGGCTCTGCCTCACTTGTTGTTGCTCTTTGCTTAAAGACTCTTATAGCCATTCATTGTTTATTCTAAAATACGTAATGATGCTATCACGCACAGAAATCTCGTAAATTCATAATTAGCCATACAGTACGATCAAATGTACTGGATTAGGTTAATTGCAAACACAGATCAGTTTCGATCACTGTAACATATACCAAATAGAAACACTACCCGTAAACTGTAGCATTCAATCGTGAATTTTATTTATAGCCTTTAGGTATAGGACTCAGGTCGGGATAGGGAAGGGGAAAGAATGCGAAAAGGATTCAGCCAGGGCGTAAGTTGAAGGTAACATCCCGGCATTTGCCAGGTGTGACTGAGGAAAACCTCAGTTAGGATGGCCGGCCCTGGGTTCGATTTCAACACCTCCCGAATGCTAAGCTACGACCGTTCGCTTGTAGCATCCAATCTTGAATGCTCCACTAAGTCTCTGAACTAGCAAAATACCAACTGATGTAACATACCATCCTGTAGCACCACGCAAAGACTTCTACAGTAAATAGACTAACCAAATACCCTCACAATAACAAATGACTGCACAAGCAGCTAATAATAATAATAAAAAAAAAATCCTTACAACTCAAGTTTCGGGTAAGCCGAATGGTGATTTCTGAGGGTGTTTTATAAGGGAGGATGAGAACATACGGTTATATTGCAATCCACTGTAGCTGAAATCTCAATATATGCATTTATGCTGGATATTTACCAATTTGTCTACATTCCATTCCGATAAGCAAGATTAAGGATAATCTAAAGCAACGATCTCCAACAAAAGATGGCAGCACTACCTCCGTATATGTCTAATGTATTTTCACTGTTACACAAAAATTTCCTTCCTACAAATTCAAGCCTAGAGAGTTCGAACTTTCAAGGAAGAAAGTTTATAACCAATTCAAGAGCATGATTGATGCCGATTTTTATTTTTGTTCATTGTTGCAACAGCTTCATTGTTATAGGTTAGCATTGCTTTAGATTATCCTTAAAGATATCTTACTTTGTATTCAAAGGAAGAGGTCCTTGAAACAAAAAGTAGACTTAACACTTTAGCGGTAGTATTAAATAATAATACTCACAAAGAAGACAACGATAACAATAGAATGTTAACAGACGAAACGCTGAAGCCAGTCATTTTGACCAAGATGCTTCCCTAGTGCCCTTGATCTCATAATATAATTAGACTATGAACAAATTTTCGCAAAATAATTTCTTGAAAAGTACAGTTTTGATTAAGGTGGACCTGATGAGAAATAATTAATAGCTACTTTTGTTTAATAGTTTTATTGGAACTAATTATTGACATGTTAAACGACTGTTATACGAGATAAAATATATTTATCCAGTTTATGCAAACAAACCAATAACAATGCATAGATCTGGAACAACTTTCATATCACAGAACAATTCTACACGCCGAACCCGGCATACCATTTCTATATAGTAACTTTAGCAGAAACATGTTATAAATAAAAAATAATAATACAATACGAAGAAATACATTTCTTCAAAAGGCACGTATAGTTTCTTAGTGAAAATTCGATTGTCAATCGTCTAAAACAGTATCAGCTTTAGTCAATTACATCAAGCAGACTTTAATTCACTAACATCAAGTTTTTCACTTGGGTGAAGTTTATTGTCATTCACGCATTATACAGAATTTAAGCACGAGCTAATATGTCCCTGCTGCTTTAAGCCGTATGAACAAACATACTGATTACACTGCTCAAACAACGTGATACACCGAAAACTAATTATGCACTGCTGATGAAAAGCAGTTATTACACATTAGCCCAACATGAAACTAAAACCATTGCTTAATGTTAACTTTCCTGCATTTATTGTATGTGAACTGCCGGTATTCATCAAAAGGCACTGCGAGTTTATAAGCACATACATGAAAAAGTTACAAATTCTAAAACAAATTAAGATCAACTAGTGAAACCAACGTGGTTAACTAATAAATGAACATGAAAGAAAATAATAATTAAGAAAAGAATCACTTGGTACAGCAATGAACAAAAGTTGTGTCCAGTGGCGTATTCTGGATTCACAACTCGGACTGCCAAAGCAATAAGATTTACGAAGAGTGTACGGAGGTCACACATAGTATTGATGATGATGGTAGGTGTTCTGATCTCCCTTTCACGTAAATTAATATTATTTGTGCAGATTATAATGTTCGTTCACAAGCTTTGGCTGCAGCAGTAGCCTAGATAGTCCCCAGGATACGGTCCTGGTTGTGTCGTGTCTATAGCTGACTTTTCTTATTTCAAAAATAAATATGCTGAAACATCGTATATATTTGTTGACAACAAAACGTATGTACAATCACATGACACAGTTTCGAGGAAAATATTGTCATATGTAGCTAAACTAGGGCGATATTTGCAAAAATATAATTTTTAGTACAAAAATCTACCAAGTGATATTTTTGTAACACAATGGAAACTATTAATCCTAATTTCAATTTTCGTTAGTAGATGTCGCACACGGGAGAATTTGGGAAATATTCTTTAAAGAATACTTTTGTTCACAGCTGTACAAGAAAAAGCATCAGAAATCACCTCATCTGCCATGAAATAGAATGGACATTATTAAATAAATTGTTTATAATTATGAAGTTTTACTATCGATTCATTGACCTATCCGTCATCATCAGAGACATTATAAGGCAGATTTGAAGTTTTTCAATATTGTTTTCCAAATTTGATTTAATTAAAAGCGTTGCAATTAATGCATTCTTATATCAATTGTTTCCTTTATAACTCTCTCTAAATTATCGCTGTTTTTAGTAACATTTCTGTCTTCTGGAAATAAATAGGTTCTCACACATATATACTCATTAATATTCTGCCACAGTTTGATTTCTTCGTTAGCTAATGTTCTTTAATTATGGTTTCGATTGTTTTTGTTTTTTCGGTCCGACCAATATACAATTGCCCACAACTACAACTGATTTTGTACACAATGTGGGACTTTATATAGGAGGTCATCTTTGACAGGTCGCAGTTCGCTTTTGGTTTTCACCGTTAGCCTATGTACGGTACGATTCTATACTTTTTCAGTGTTCATCCTATTCGATTACTAAAACAGCTTAAACACAACCAAGATATAAGTTCCTCTTCATTCCTGGTCGTTATTCTCATCTTTGTCTTTACGTAAACTTATCTGTTCCTAGTAAATTCGTTTTATTCGATCGACTACAATTAAACAGCACCACAGCTACATTGTAATAAGGGTAATACAGAGAAATTACGATATGACAGAACATTGGTATATATATATATGTGTGGCCAGCCAGCTCATTTATTTCAAGAAGACAAAGGCGTTACACAAAATCAACAATTATTTAGAGAGAATGTTAAAGGAAGCAACTGAAATAAATCCATGAACGAACTCTTCAATAAAGGTTAGTTATAAAATAAATCAAATTTCATTTGCTTATGCGTTTATTAGAAATTTTATACTTGGAAAATTTTCTCCATCGGTCGCGTACTTTCTATGGACCTGAGTACACACAGGGCGATGGTAACTGTTCGACAAAGGCTTGGTCACATAATAGGAATAAGACTAATGAGGGCTCATATTGCCAACTCATATATATATATATATATATAAAAAGCAAAATAATTTTAGACAATCACTTCCGATACATAACTAACGAAATGGTAAAAAAGAACAAACACAATTAAGATAGAAAAAGGGTTTATAAAATTGAGATTTCTGTGTTTCATTATTCGAAATGATCTAAAAATTATAGTGTCGAACTTGAAGTACTAATAATTGTAGAAGGCACATATCTCGTACTTTACCGTTACTCTATACTGTCTTCACAAGACTCGATTTGTACTGGATTCGATCCTTCACTCGAAATAGGATGAAACCGAGGTCACAAGAAGAAACATGATCTGTTAGATTCAGTCGATCATTAACATCAACTTGACATAAAGATATATCAAATAGTGTGAAATTAAGACTTTCTCCTTTATAAAATTCACACCGTAAAACGAAAAAACACAAAATAAGGAATTCATCATTATTATTTTTATACATGATGCATCTAAATTAGTTCATGATATGTTTCTAATGCTGCTAAATGGTTTTAGCTACAACTTGGATAACCTATCAGATTTTCTCTAGATGCTCTCAATAAATATATATAATAAATATTGGGCAAGCAAATGAACAAGATTTACATTTACTGTTGTTGCTGTTGTACAACATGGTGTGTTTTTATACTTTTTCCAGAAACTCATAAGAAAAATTGACAGATACACTACAAAGTTTACTAAATATATGCGTGAGGGAGGTTCGTACTTAGGTAAATGACTTAATTCACAACAGTTATGAAGTAAAAGCAGTCTCGTGTTTAACTTGTCCCTAAGTCATAAATAAGTTGTCTTTTTTCCTAGGAAAACTTAAGTCATACGTTTATATACAAAGACAGTGCACGGACAGATACCATTCATCATTTTCATGTAAACAAGAACGGACAAATGATACAAAACGTGTATACATCAAGATCAGAATATGAACCCGAGTAGAACTTATCATGTGTTTCGTATCATAAGCTTCAAGATATTCGCCGCCTGCGATATTAGACGAGTGTGGTGAGAACTATGCCTGTTGAGCAAATTCTTAAAACATTTCTGAACCTACACAAGAGCACACGACTTCTTACTTTGCAATAGGTATACAGCCTTTTCGTAACTTGTAGTAGTAAAATTCTGTTGTATTTATATATATAAATAAATATGGTTATTTTTGTTGTATATTGGTAAAAGACGCATAATATAATACATTATCCTCTATACTATACTATAAAAACTGATTCGAACTGCTATCCATCGCATATAAGCTCTTAATGTAAATATATAGTTCCTTACTTTCCCGAAATATGCGTAAAAATGTAAAATCTACAGGCAAAATGAGTCAAACAGGAAATAGAAGAGAACACACAGTTCTGAGTGTTCCTAAAATACTACAAACACTATTGATACGCCAACACAAAATTTAAGAAAACTGAGCAGCTCGGGAGAAGAAAATGGTAAGCCCCACACGCATTTTTTTTTTTAATTAGAGCGGAAAAAAAATTCAAATGTGTATCTGAATCTGAGAAAATAATTATCGACACAAAGGTTTTTGCGTCCAAAATTTGTCTTTATACTATGTGTATATATATATATAAAAAAACACTGATTTTTTTTTTCTTTAAGATTTAGACATGACTTTTTTTTCGATATACTGTGAAAATATTCTGCTGGTGCTTACCGCTGGTGAAACCCGAGCTATTCAATTCGTTATACTGTTACTTTCAATATATAACTTGAAGTTACTCAATTGAGTTATTGTAGGGGGGAAGTTGACAAAATCAGCGATTAATGCTTTCTTTCACCACCTTCAAAGCAGATACAATTAACTCCAGGCCCATAGAAAAAAAAAATGTTGGTACAGTTATGGACAGATGCTTTGTCGCATGTCGACAACTGACTTTTCTTATTTCAAAAGTAAATGTATGGAAACATCGTATAAATTATAGTCCTGATATGTAGCTAAATGACGGCAATATTTGCAAAAAAAAATATAGTTTTTAGCGACAAAAAAATTTATTAAGTGCAAAACTCTACTAAGTTGTATAGGTCTTTCCTTTTATCTCGGAAAATGATATCTTGTAACGCAATAGGAACTATTAATCCTAATCGGAAATTCTTTAAAGACATGCGACAATACTTTTGTCCACAGGTGTACAATCGGCACCAGAAGTTGTTTCCTGTTGATACAAGTTCTTTTTGTAAAATTAAAGAAATCTGTACTTAGATCGGTGCATCCATTCCAAAATTATTCACAAAAGAAATGTCACCACATACAAAGAACATTTGGTATCTACTGAACAACCATACTGGCAACATTGATATGGTGGAATGTTCTTATGCTCGTCTTCAATGACGTCATTACATCCTACTGTTCGTTTCTTGTTCTTCTTGTTGTTGTAGCCTCCTTTCTTTCACTGGCCTGAAAATCTCCCGAAATTCATCTTCAAACTGTTCTTTCTTATCTAAACTCAGCTTTCGCACAAGTTCTAGCGTTTCGGGCACTGGCGTATCACTGGTCTTTACTATAGGTATAATTTTCTTAATATGTTCTTCATCTATAACAGCATTGCGGCAGAGATGAGAACAAAAGTCATCTCCGGTGAGGTTCTCAGTGATGTAGAAAATCACTTTCGAGCACATTTCCATGCTGTTTTCATACACATCGAAGATCTCAGCTCCACAAGGAAGCAAATCTTCAGGAACACAACCTTTTAAATTAAAGTCTTTCATCAACTTCTCACACACTTCGCGCACCTCCAATAGATCATCCTTCGAGCAAATAATACCAAAATCGTACTCTACGTTTTTACTGTGATCACCATCGTCGGCATCTTGCTTCCACCACCTTCGTGATTCATGATGACTTTTACGCCTCAGAATTACTGGTGGATCTTTGCTACGATTCCTTCGCAACAGGAAAACAAAACAGCTTGAAAACACTTTCCCCATACGAGCTCTATTGGCCATAGTCAAGAATGACGATATAAGATTCCTGAAATTAACAAGAAAGATAATTATTAATTGACACAAAAAGGTAAAAAATCACTGTACAATACATGAAAGCACACTAACTTATCAGGGGCAAATGTAATAAATAGCTCCTCCCTTGAAACCTTTTCTTAATGGAAGTATTTCTCAAATTTAATTTATCCGATGTATATTCTTTGGGATAGATGTGGAATATCTCACATGTTTGAGAGTGAGAACACTCTTCCAGGATACAAAGACGAGGAAAATAGTGAGCACATCCTAAGTTTGAGTATCATCCCGGTATTCGTCTGGTGAAACACGAAAGCCCTGGAAAACCTTAGTCAGGAGCCCTACTTACCTCCCCAGTACAGTTTCAAATCCTTCTTGGACTCATTCTCAGAAAACAGGGAAGTTAAATCTGACACCTTCACTTATCATAGTCGTTAAATCATTCAAATATCGCTGAGACAGTTAAATTTCTCAGACGACCTTGGCAGATTACTATGTTAAGTTCTTGGTTTCATAAGAAAGTTTCTTCCTTTATATTGCGTATGATCGCTGCCAGAGATTGGAATCAGGGGACGAGAAAGTAATAATAATAATAATAAAAAAATCGGTGAAGGAATTCCTAATTGATTCCAGTCAGTTTGTGAAAAACAATTGCCCGAGAAACAAATATTTGATTAGTGGCAGAACAGGCGTTCAAAGTCAACTACATGCCCATGAACTTTAATTATCAACACCCCCGCCCCCTTAAAAAAAAAAGTCACTAAAAAAAGTAATACCAGGTAAGTGTTGATTGCTCGGTCCCCGGAAAATCCGGGAGAGTACCGGAATCGAGACCCGTGTCCCATTGTTCCGAAAAAATAGTTCTCGGGACGCATAAATGTCCCGGTTTTCAGGAAAGAAGAAGGGAAGTAAAAATTATACTTTCTTTTCTTTTCACAAGACTATATTCTTTTCAACTTGTGAGTACAACAGTTGAAAAAAGTTTCGGGAGGTGGTGGGTTCAATGTCAGCGGCCGACCATCCTGACTGGGAGTTTTCCTAAGTCACATCAGGCAAAATGCTGAGATGGTACCTTCAACTTAGGCCCTGACCGACATCTTCCCGCATCCTTACCCTCCCCTATCCTTGCCTGAGCCTTAGATGCCTAAAGGCCATAAATAACATTTATTCAGTCACATAAAAAATGGATTTAATTAAGTTCACGAGTCAACTACCTTCACACTGAACGAAACTTCTATTTCACTGGGCCAAGCATGAAGCTCTTTGCTACTGAATGGTCATTGTTATAGCGTATTACTCTTTGTTTCTATCGTCCTCTTGCTTCAGAGTAATTTGAAGCACTGACTGAATTTGGTGGAAATTATCCGCTGACCATAACAAAGCCAAGAACTAAAGTATACTTTGTTTAATAAAACCGGACTAGGAACAATGGTAAGTGTTTAAACATTTCGATAATATAGAAACTTATGAGGTGAAAATGTACTTTTTGTATTACTGAAGATTTTTTAAAAATGATTTGTCCTTCATTTTACGCAATAATGGCCTCGGACCAGCATTTTATTTTTATTTTTTTTTAATTTTAGAAGTTATCAGTAACGCAACAGCCACTACCACGATTACTTAGATGCAGGGATTGGGCATAACATCGATGTCGTTTTTAACGCAATGAAGTTAATTAAATTGTTTAATTATTATTATTATTATTTTCATTTTGCGCATTTCAGAGATTTTTGTAAATTAGTAGCGTCTCGGGCTTTCACTTTCCAAATATAGCAACCCTAATGTAGACGCAACATACATAAACTTAAACAGTAGGATTTACATGAACACTTCACCAAGATAAAGAGAAAGCATACGAACACCACAGCACAGAATTTCCCTCTTTCCCCAATCCCACTTATATGTGAGTATTTGTTTCTCCAAGAAACTATCCAGAAATATCAATGATCATGGGAAATTTATGAGTACAAGTAAGGAAATCTTAGAGACAAGTTATTACACATATGATGAATATTTAAATTGTAAATTTTAGCTGTATCCCTTATAAGTGTTTTATTTATGTATATTATACTTGCTATCATTTGTTTTGCATTCCGTTTTCCATAGTAAACATACCCTTTCTGTAATTTTCGTCATGTAACTTTATATAGTTATAATGATCTTACGTGCTTGACAGAAAATGATTGTATATTTACATTTATCTATTTATCATGTATTGTATTCTACAACTAAGCAACAGATTCAGCGCCTTGGAAGAGTTAGAGGATGAAGAAGACATCAATAGCAGAAATAAAATACTGATCGAGATGATAAGAGAAACAGCCAAGGAAATAGCAGGTGCCAGAAAGAAAAAAAGAGAGCAAAATCTCAGAAGAAACTAAACTCTTGATGAAGAAAAGAAGGGAAATGAAAGAAGAGGAAAATTGCATAAAGAGGATTGAGTACATAGAAGTAAATATAACAGTAAGGAAGAAAATAAGAGAGGATGTACGAAGACATAACGAAAATCTTGTTAGAAATACAATCGAGGAAAACAAGAGCCTGAAGAAAACCAAACACCAGCTCATGATAGGGAAAAAGAAAATAATTCCAGTTAAGAGACCAGGCGGGACCGTAACACGAAATAAGGAAGAAATTATAAACATATTTGAAAATTTCTACAGAGAATTGTACTACTCCGAAGACGAGCTAGGAAATGAAGACTCAGAAGAAAATGATGTAGATGTCCCAGATGTAATGAAAGAAGAAGTGGATAAAGTACTTTGAGGGAGGAAGAACGGAAAATCGCCAGAAGAAGATCGACTCACAGTAAAGATGTTTAAATGGGGAGGTGTAAAGATGAAAGAATCTGAGGACCATGCTTCAGTACTGATTAGCGTTCTCAGTTATCGTTTTAATAACATTAGGAGAATGAGAGGACAGAACAAAACATATAAAGCTTTTATTCCACCTACCTAATACCAACACTATGGTCCTATTCAAAAGATTTTCCACCATAATCTTCAGAGCGACGCAAACATTTCTTCAATGCACTTGCTCTCGTCAGTAGCAATCTCGTAATTCCTTTATAACCTTTTAAAATATCTTTATCGGATTGTCATATTCAATGGGGCATTTACATTAAGAAAAAAACGGAGCTCGACGACCGGCAATTTTGAAGAAAAATTATATTTTTCAACACTAAATAATTCTTCCAATGATGGCAGTGCAACACACAATCTTGAAGAAAATCCCAATTATGAGGAATTTTTGTCGAGACATGATCAAATGCTTCAAAGACGCTAATGAGTTCGTCAACAATGAAGAGTGAAATACTGCTCACATTAACATAACCTCGTCACCTTAGCTTCATAGCGCTTTAGGCGGGTACGTGTTCTAAACATGTTTATAATGTCCATGGAAGAAGAAATGGGGAAATAAGGTAGGGCAACTTCTAACTTAATTCAAGATCCCACCCCAGCATTTGGCATTGGGAAACCAGGAGAAACCTCATTCAGAAAGTCGCCGTGAATAAGATTAGAGCCGACCATCCTAGCTGAGGTTTTTCCTTAATCACACCAGGCAAATGCTGGGATGGCACCTTTAACATAAGCTCTGGTCGACACCTTCCCGAATCCTTTCCCCTCCCCATATCAAACTCAATTCAACGAGATTAGAACCCAGTACCGATCGATCAGAAGACAGCGACATTCGGTACTTGACCACGGGCGCTTAGTTTGATTTCTATAAATATCATATTTTCAATAAAAGCAATTCTCGGTTTTCTCCAGAAAGTCATCTCATCCAACCATTGACTAATTACGCAGAAAAAAGTATCCGTATACAGTCAGAATTTTTATAACCGTCATTCCAGGATTCACAGGACAATACACTAACGTGATTGATCGCAATGCCGCTCGGCAAGGTTAAGAGCACAAAACCTCCTTCAGCACCAAATTCGGAAGTAAAAATTACGACGAGGAGGAGGAGTAGCAGCAGCTTTAAGTTTAGAAGTGCTTCAAAAACTTCACAACCAAAGTTTATTGTAATGAATCATAAAAACAAAAATACAATACGTATGTCTTATTGAACACTATTTCATCAGAATAGTGGTACTTAACTAGTTTTAAGCCACGGGCTCCTTTACAAATTTAATGAAAACTATAGATCCCTCAAAAGAGGCACGTACTTCGCAATTGCTAACAATTTGTTACTATGACAATGTCTGTAACTGATTCCTGAACCTGTAACAGGTGTCGTTCAAAAAGTCACACGAGAGGCAAGTTATTGAAAGAAAGAAAGAAAAATTATTGAGGAAGTACTTTCCGGTCTCAAATGTGAGACCATCTTCAGAAGTGATTTTTTTTTTTTTTTTTTAATATGATGCGTATGTGGAAAATACTACGAAAAGAAGTGTTGTAAAGTTGTGCTCCAACAAACACTTCTTTTTACAATATTTTCCACCTAAAAAGTTGCCACACCTGAAAGCGGTCTCAGATTTGAGAGCGAAAAGTACTTTGTGAATAAACAAGTTTTATTCAAACGAGGATTACAAAAAGAAGTAATTATTTATTTTACAATGCCATTATTGAAATAATTGCTAATAGTTTGATTTGCTTTTCATGACATTTTCATGGGCAGTAATTGTAAATATTATTTTTTATCTGACCATCCACGGACCACCTAGAGGTACATGGATTCCAGGTTAAGAATCCCTACATTAGAGGTCATTCCCAGCTATTATCGCAATAAGTTAAGCAAACGTTAGAGATACTCTTGAAAAAGCTTATCGCTGGTACGTTACCCAATAAAACAGGTATTGTAAAATGTTTAAGATTCATCACTAAATCAACACGTGACGCCAAACTTTTTATATTAATGAACAAACGCCTCGACCATTTATACATTAACTTTGTTGCGTCCTAATTCTCTCGTAAGCCTTTTAGTAGGCTTATTTACAGTGATTCCACCAGACTCCCCCCTGCGTGTGTGTGTGTGGGGGGGGGGATGGTCACCCCTAAATTCTCGAGAGCATCCCCCAACTTTAAAGTTTTTACAGTCAAAAGACGATAGAAACCGTGCTAAACTCCACTTACATCCTCCCAATTTTGACTTTACCTTTCTCTCAAACTAATAATCCAGGCAGAATCCCTGCTTATTTGAGTTGGTGGTAGTCTTTTAAAGAGTCTTCATTGCTTTTATTCTACAGTATTTGTTATGATTGTCGCACCTAGCGAAAGTAAGAATGTAACTTCGGCTCAACAGCAAAATACAAAGCTCATTGTTAATCCATACACACTACTTTGTGCCTCATTTAAAGTTTTTTTTTTTTGTTTTTTTTTTAAAGCAGCATTATAACGCCAATTTTGATAGTTGTACGTGGGTTCTTACGCCCATTTAGCAGTCCTTTTAAAGGACCAACAGAAATAAATTATTTAACTTAGAAATAACAAACTAAAATATAGATTACAATATTGTGATCCTCCATTGAACGAAATAGGTTAAATCGCAATCATCCGCGCTTTAGTAATAACCATAAGACTTGCAAATCTAACCATAGTAAATACAATAAATCCTATTTAGTGCTATATCACTATCAGCGATGCCAGTTCTAGTAAAATTATGCAAAAATTAAGCATAATAATTGCTTTACCATCTAGTCCGCTTTAGTACGTTTAATATAATCACAAAAGTCTATAGAGTACTTAACGAGGATAACGTATCTGACTTACATTTCGACTAACAAGAAATCCTCATGAAGATTATGGACACAACAAAAAATACGAAAATATTTTCGGCCCAAATCCAGGTTTTTCTTGAGTCGCCGGGAATAGGGCAAGGACATACAGACATGGTAAAAGAAGCAGTGAAACACTTTGTCCAAAAATATTTGTTGTCTGAGATGCAACAGAACTCAAAAGGTGAACGTTTCTGGGTGGTTTTCTATGTGGGATGTGCTAATTGTAAATGAGAACAGAAACAGCCAGTTGAAGAAGTCAATTATAGTACACTGAAATGAATCTAACGCAATTTTCCTGGACAGGACCATATTTCCTTCGAAATTGGTCTCCGAATTGGAACAAATTATTAATGAAGCAGAAACAGAATAATTGCATATTTTCTTGTATTTCAACCTCTGTGCATCTAATTCTGCGTACAACAGTTTCTGTGCAGGAGACTGTGAGACCTATCGGTATGGACAGAAACATATCAGCGATATCTAAAGAAGCCACGAGAAGAGTATTCTGTCAGCAATCACGAAAAAAATAAGTTTTTTTTTTAATTTCTCTCGAATTTTGAACTGTGTATTTAAATTTGTTTCTAGTAAGTTTCCCAATCATTTAGCTACGCGACAGCCAATGGATGTTGTCTACCAGAAATGATTAGTCTAAACATAACGTCTTTTTTATACATTTTCGGTAAATCATCCCTAATACGCCTGTTCGTGGCTAGATGGCGCGTAGTGCTGACCACACTGCCGTCACTCAGGTGGACACAGTTCCACCAAGCGCGGACAGAGGCAGATGGCGTTGGGGCAGGCTCAGGACCTATCGGTCTGTAACACCGGTGGTTATAATTATTATTATACATATATAATTGGAATTGATGGTGCAGACACTATCAATTCATTTTGCATATTGATATCTAAAAGTAATGAACCTTTTATATCTGTATTGATAAGGGTATTGGTGAATGTTGCATAGCCTTGACCTGTAATTTTACGTAGTAGTATTTCTGTCGTATCTGTCTATAGTATTTCTGTGTGAGAATTACATATTTATTCCCTCTGTCAGATTTAATAAGCCAAACTTTATTGTTTTTTAACCAGTTTCGAAATATGATACTCTTAGCCTAATGTTTCATCCTTTTATTGATAGTGGAACCCAAATTGTAAAGACAGTCGTTTCTAGATCTACATATTCTCCGTGGGGTTAGGTAATTAATCTACTGCCTTTTCTACGAAACATCTACAATTTGTGATGCGTCATTTTCTATGTCGGATCGCATACTTTAAGCCATTTACAAATAATGGCAGAAAAGTATTACTGTATCTGTCAAATTTTCAATGTAAACTTCAATCTTATTCGTCTTAAATTTCGATTGGGAACTTAACCATATGTCTCCTAAATCTTGTAAAAACTTTATTTTATATGGGCCATTTTAGTTGCTATGGACTTCGGCCCGTCACGATGCTATCAGTGCAATGCAGTTTAAAATTCACAAACATCCATGCCCTTGGCGAGATTCGAACCCGAAACCTCATGAATGGCAGCCCAGTGCCCTACTCCTAAACTACGTATCTTACTAAATAACCTACTTGTTTTGATGTTACGTTACAAGGGTACTTGTCTCTATCTAATCCCATATGGGAGCTGGTTAAGCCTTATACTAATTGTTTACGTTTTTCAGTGACTTGTTTCGTATATTTATCTATTAAGGCAGAGCTATCTCTAATCAGTTTATGTTACAGTGTCTTTTGTACAATGGAAATGACATGCTTGGCTGTACTGCCTGGTGCATTTCACTTCGAAAATCTGGGGAAAACATTTGACTTAAATGCACGACTTAAATAATATTACATCTTGCTGATACAGTTCTACTTATTTCTATAACTTACGGCCTTTAGCAATCTTTGACCCAGGACGAGATAAGGTAAGGTGGAGGAAGTGGAAGGAAAGTCGGTTAGAAACTGTTTGTCCTGGCGTGGTTGAGAAAAAAAAACTGGAAAAACCTCTGTCAGGAATTTTAGACATGGCAATAACGGCTATTCGATATAGAATTAATCTTCCATGTGTTGTGTTTGCAATGTACATGGTTCGGTGTTTCGAGATGGTGCAAATTTGAGGCACAGAAAAAAAATGACCATCAGCCATTTTCTATTAATCTGAGTTAACAAAAATGATTGGCTGGTAACGGTGATTAATATTAAAAGAATTAGTTTTTATTTTACATGCAAGCTCAACCTCCATTCCTAACTTACTTATCGCTTCCTTCGATGCCGTCTTGTGCTACAAGCCTGGAATAATCTATTTCCTGGACGTCACTGGGTGACTGAAACAGGCTGCTGGCATAATACAGTGACTGTCAGGAAGCCACAACCGATCTTCTCCAAGGTTGATTAGTATATTCTTACTAGAAAGAAAAGAAACGAAAGAAATTATATATATAAAAAAAATATAGTAAATAAATTAAGCAAATTCGAAACATTATTTAAAATTTCACACTTTTGTTCTTTACAACAACTGACGGTCAGAGACCACCATTCTTTGCTATAGCTGTGAAGAAGGAATGGGAAGGTAGCGGCCAGGGCATGTATTTTGGTGCCATCCCGACGATCTCATTGTGGTTGTAAAGTCAATCTCAGATAGAATAGTGAACATAAATTTCAGTCAGTCTTCGCAATGTTCATCCTAAGTCAGGGTTCGTAACCACTAGAGCACGAGGCTGAGCAAATACGGATATATCACTTACCAATACAACGTTATACTGGAAACATGTATTTATCTAACGATATCACTAGTTATTCCTTTGTGCCTAAAGACAGTCAAGACATGCAAATACTGCAAACTGAAGTTTTGCATGAACGTCTAGTATGTGTGTCTCATACTCTTCATGACAGGCCTTACTTCCTGCTTGTGATGCTGCTATTGCTAGGATTTTCTTAGGAGGCGATTATAAACAATATTTTGTTTTTCAGGAAAGTCTAGAACATAAATAAGTTTCTGCACGCTTGTTTGAACCCTGTTAATTTCACGAGAGCTCATTAAAAGTGTTTCGCTTCTATGGAAAGTTTAGAACGAGGCGAAAATAGAGTTTTGTTTCTTGCTGCAATTACAGGATATTGAGATACGCTTCCTTGACAAATCGTAGGAATCAACTACACAATATAAGGATGGAAGTATATCAACCCTTCGACAATTCAGTGGCGTTTGACAAGTTTTATTTGCAACAGTATACTGACTCAGAACTTATTAATGGTCATAAAGGGCATTTTCCCTCATTAATGTACAGTGGACAAATGAATAAAATTGCCTGTGTTAACTGTTAAAGCAATCATTAAATGTATTTTTAATCACTGAATGAGTTGCTCCGAATTTACGTTAAAAATATTAAGAAAGTATCAAACAATCATTCAAAATCTTGTGAATAAACTTTCAGAAATCTAAATCTTAAAATTTCGAACATGCGCACGTGATGATTTACAATTAGCTACCGTACGTAAATGTAAATAACAACAAATTTTTTCAGCTGAATTCTTTCATTATAATATCCAATTTTGTGTCCTTCTACCTTTAGCTTGTATTTCGTATTATCGTGTAGAAGAGAGAGAGAGGGGGAGGGGGATTTTGTCCTTTCCTACTCATCTTCGCTGAAAACCTGGGAAAGAAAGCAGGAAGGAGTCAGAGAAGTTTCCCCTTTTCTTGCCTTTTTTTTTTAAAGAGAGAATGGGAAAGGAGGGAGAAACCCTCCTGAGTCGATTACTTTCTTTGTCTCTCTCTCCCCTTTCTCAGGAGGGTCGATTCCCTTTCTCTTCTTTTCTTTTTTAAAAAAGAAAAAGGCGATTAAGCAAGGTTTGTTGGATCAGGAGTGACTTGCCGTATATGAACCAATCGGTATCGCCTACGCAAATTTACTTAGGTATTTGGAAGTCTTCTTTTAGCCTAATGTTAGGCCATTGTGCATCTTGGGGAGTTGATGTACACAATACACTACCAACCAAAAAGTAATTGGTCACAATGTGACGGTAGCTAATGAGGTTTAGTGAAAGCTAATTGTAGGTGGCAGCACCAGAACTCGCACCCTTCGCTTTCCGTTTGTTCTTCTATACTTTGGCAGTCATTCGTACAAATGTCGCCAAGAGAATACTATGATAAAATTTTGTATCACATCCAAATACTGAACTTCAGAATATTGAAATTCAACTCTTTCCCCCAAACGGTACATCTACTTCTCAACCTCATGATCAAGGTGTCACCCATGATGTCAAAATGATCCATTGCAAATTTGTCTTGAAAACTTTGCTTACACATGCGGAAATGGAACAGCTTTACTGCGATACCCTAATAGAGAATATGGACGATATTCCAATAAACACGTGTATTCAAGCAGCCTGAGATCTAGTATTTTATTATTTTAAGACCTTTAGGCATGAATGTAGACGGCCAAGGCCTATTTTGTAGGTACCATCCCAGCATTGGCCTGGTATGACTGAGGGAAAACCTTGGAAAAACCTATCACGATGGTCGGCCGCTAATGCTATGCCAACGCTCTACCACTGAGCCATGGCAGCTCGGTCTGGGATCTAGTAAATTCCCAGTAATTAATAAGTGTTTCCACAAAGCAGAATGAGTGCACAGAACTAACATCTACAATTTAATATTTTAGCTGCAATACATTATTCTCCGTCGGAAATTATTTTTAAAAAAGAGCACTTTCATAACAAGGACCCTTGGGAAAATACAAGAACACACCGAAATAGCAAAACAAATCCACGTAAGATAAATTAAAACACATTACAAGATAGAACCAATTAAAAAAGTTTCTACCACTAAGACACCTTACCAAAATACACGTGAAATAAAACGTGTATAAATCAAAATAAAATTATTAAAGTTGCTACCACATAAAAAACATTAAAATAGAAAACCCTATTTAAACAGAAAAACATCGGAACGTTATTCTACGAGTCCTTGCGTTCTTAATGGCATCTACACCACTATGGCAGTACTACATGTCAAAAGTAGCAAAAAATAAAAAATGCAACTTTGATTAAATTCATAAACAATGTGTCAAAATGCTATACATAACTACAGAAAATAATAGAGATAATTTGTTATAATTAATTTCTTTAATATTTTAATATGCAATTCAGGTATTAAAGTGATAGCTATAGTGACACTTTTGACTACCTGGGAGGTAAAATGTAAACAAAGCTTGTGAACACAGAGCTCAATCTTGCTGTTGCATAAGTGATTCATGCCATTTAAAATCATAAATTATACATCTATTAACATTAATAATCATAAATATCGACAAAACTAAGTAAACGCATCTATAAGAAGTGAAATTCATCGTTTCAGTTAAGATTATTCTCTATATTTAATATTATTACAACGGGACTTGCGATCTAGAACCTTCCCAGATTTTAACTATACTAACCTACTTCACTTCCGATATGAAAAATGTCGATGACCCGCTCATAAAACGAAAATGCCAACTTACCAATTGTAATGCCCTACTTGATTAGGATTTCCCGTTGGTGTCTCCCACTTTTCACTCTCGTATAAGTGCATAATAATGATCATTATTTTGCGGCGTATAATGACAGAAGGTGGGTTATTTAAAGTCCTGTTAGATTCTTCCACTGTTCACTCACCAGATATTCTAGCTTAAATGCCTGTTTATAGGGGTTAGCTATATTGTTCCTAGCATTCTTATTAAGAAGATGATTTTCTAAATTATTTGCCTACCTGTTTCATTCATTGCAGCTATAACATTGTGACTGAATTAAGTTGTGTAAATTTTCACTTCTCTGCATTCATTTGGTGCAGTTTAACTTAACTGCAAAGTAAAACGTGCAATAAATTACACTTTGTTTAAATACTTGTGTATCAAAACATTTTTTATTTGGATTTTGGAACGTGTGTGTATAGGAGGGGTGTAGTTCACTTCGTATATGCAAGGCTGTTTCGAGGGACCTGAGTCTCCAGGGTGTAGTTACTGAAGTGCGTTGTGACAGCCTCACTAAGGAAGCTGCATCCTTGAGAGTCAGTTCCCTTGGAATGGTCTTGTGGAGAGGGGGGTCAGTGATCTATATCCTGGACGCCATGTACATACACTTACTTCTCGGATTGAATTTTTTTTCGCCAATTGCGTTTTTTATTGTTTCCAAATAAAGCTATACAGTGTGATTAGGTTGGAAAAATCAAGTTATAGGCCTATATATGTAATAATTATAATAATCAGCAGTTTTCTATCCACTGCTGAATGAAGATCTTCCCCTTTTCTTTCCACATATCACGGTTTCCTGCTATCCTCATCCATGTAATTTCTGAAAAACGCTTGATTTTGGTTCATTTGGACGTCGTCTCGGTTGTTTTTTCTCTCTCTCTCTCTCTCTCTCTCTCTCTCCAGGAATAATATATATATATATATATATATATATATATATATAAGTAACCGAAATACCTTAGCGCCCTCGCCCCATTCCACCACCAGCAAAGCACGGATCCTTCTCTCCCTCTTTTGCCACACCACAACTTATCCACGTGCCATGGCACGCTTTTTCTTCCATCGTCGCCAGATTTCTTTCCGAAAGAAAAACAGAAAACAAAACATGTGCAAGAAATAGAAAGCACTATTATTTTTCACAATTAAAGAAATTGTATTGAAGGGAATGTACAGTAGGGCTTGTAAGGTTATGTTACCTTATTTCCAACTAGTGTTCATAGGAACTTGCTTGTATTTTGTAACTAGCTTCCGAAATCGAATCCAGTTTCTTTTATGAAAGGAATGCATTAATTCGGTCATTTAAAAAATAAAACTTTATAACTAAATTAATGACACGGAGATCGATTTTTAGTTTCAACGTACATGTAATAATGCATATTTAACATGTCCCACCAGCCCGTCTCCGTCTCTCTTTTTCTCTCTCACACACACACACATAGATACTTATATGAGAGACTCCTGTGTAGCCTAGTCGGTAGCGCGTTCGACTTCAGTGCAAGCTGAATTCCCTTGCCAGATACTAATTCAGAATGTTGTAGTATTTGAGACTTTAATGCTAATTTCAACATCTTTTAAAGTATGTAATCTCATAAAGTATGCAATTTCCATTCCTAAAATCATTCTATTAATGTAAAAGCAAGTTACCTTTAACGCGGGTATCAAATTTAACCAGCGTCAACCAGCGTTAGTTATCTAAACGCAAGTTGGTCATTAGGCGCGGCTCACTTCGTGAGTTTATTTCTTTCTTTATCGAAACACAGAGCATCTTAGTGATGCATATCACTCTTAAAGTATAAAAAAATGATGTCAGAACTAATCTACAAAATGTTATGCTACAATCAAATCATTTGTGTTCAATGTTTTATGATTTAAACCTCTACGGTGTAGCCTTAGAGTATGGAAAAAGGAGATTCATTACTGTAGCGTGTAACCTGTTTCTTTACTGACAATGGCTGTACAATCATGACAACCAAGTTAAGTTCCATAGCCTAAACGTAAGTTATTTCAACCATGATTTTTACCGTCGTAACAATCTTAGTATCGAAACAAAATATTATTAACCACATGACAATTAAAATTGGGCACAATTCCCTTACTTTTTGTTAACCTTGTCTCGATGTCAAGAACAGATTATGAATTATGTGATTTTTAAAATTGTACCAATTTGCATGCGCCGTAAGGATTAAAAATATAAATTTTAACAATCAATCAAAATTGTATATACTTGACGAAATAAGTAACCGTGGTAGGAGTATTTTACTTGGTTCCACTAACGGCTCGAATGAAACATTTATCACATCTGGCACTAAATATTTTTTGAGAAACCATTCGTTTATTTCATAATGAATTGCTTTGACCAGTGTAATCAACAAATATGTTCTTCATGCCATCTTTGTGATCCCGTTACAGTTAGTAAAATATGTAGGCCTATTATGTCCTTTTAGACACTATTTTACTATTTTACTCAAACACAAGTAAACTTTACATTTTAAAGCATTTTTAGTGTCTGTAATTTTTGTTAACAAAATAGGACGTTTCGGACAAAGATTAAAATGTTTACAACAAGATATCCTCACACCGAAACGTCCGGCACCCCTTATTTTCTATACCGCCTGCATCTGACGCACGCTTGCACCGATACCGATTGCCTGTAACAGGTTGAAACATGCACTGACGGGAAGTATAGATACAGCTCTTTGCAGTGTTGCAAAAATACGGTACTTTTTTTGTTTAGTTTTTTTTCTTGAAAAGTACTTTAGTAAACTTTACTCCGCCTACATAATTTTGCTTATTACACGTTAATAAAGAAAGAAATATCTCCATTCTACTTGTAATTTTTCCATTTTCTGGCGACGTAAAACTATAACAGCACCTTATAGTCCACTATTCATTACTGTACCTTCTGTTGTCGGTACAACTTAGAAATAACATTTTATTATTATTATTTTGCGCTTTACACTACCTATTACATGTTGTGTGTTGCTTTTGTTTATGAACTAATTACATGAAAAGTTGCTTATTACTTGCGTGTAATAATCCTGTTCTACCAGGCTGTCCCAGAAGTCTTGCACCATCAGCACACTGACCTGCACGAGGTAAAACTGTGGGAGGATAGGTGGCGCCACCAGTGAAAACTGTTGGCAGGCATAGAAGACAGGTTCGTGGGATCAAGTGAAGGCAAGTACTGCGTGTGTAGCGAGTGTTTCCGGAAAGTCAAAAAGGGAAACATGAGTGAGGACCAAATTGCAATTCGAGCTGTGCTACGATTTTTATGGAAAAAAGGACTAACTACAAAAGCTGCAGGGGAAGAAATTTGTAGTGTACAGAACGAAGCAGTACTGGATCGATGGACAGCTTCCCGTTGGTTCTAAAAATTTACTTCGGGTGATTTAAGCCTTGCGGACAAGCCCCACAATTGTATCCTGCGATGGGCATTAACGGCCCTCTGCAAGGTGCTGTGAGTGCTGAACCACAATCGAGTACATGTGTGTTAGCAAGAGTGGTTGGGGCATCGAAATCGACAGTAAACCGTCGCTTGCATGACATGGATTACATCAACAAACAGCCCCGACAAAGTCCCCATGAGCTGACAGAGGAGCAGGCCCAGCACAGAGTGGCAATGTGTCAGAATTTGTTAAAAAAAACGCGTGATCTTCGTTTCTGGAGGAGAATTGTGACAGGCGATCAGAAGTGGGTGTTTCTGTAAAAACATGACACACGGAAACAGTGGATGAAAAAAGGACAGGAAGCCCAAGCCAATGTGAAACAGGACAGATTTGGGTAAAAGCTCATGTGTGTTTGGTGGAATATTGACAGGATAATTCATTTTGAATTTGTTCCTGAGGGTCGTGCTGTAACAGGTGAACTGTATTCTGAACAATTACTCCGAGTGTATGCTATTCTGAACGAGAAATATCCGTCATTAACGGGGAGGAAGAGGTTATTGCTGTAAATTGGCAATGCTCCGAGTCATCGGTCTCAAAGTGTGACCAACATTCTGGCTGAAATTGACGGGTTTGAGTTGTTACCTCATCCTGCCTATAGTCCAGATGTTGCACCCTCAGATTATGGTTTGTTTCGCTCTCTCTCACTTTTCTTGTGTGGTCGGCAATTCAATTCATATGATGAGGTGCATGCTGCCTGTCCCGAGTTTTTCAATTCTAAACCTGCCACCTGGTATCGCCATCAGATTGAACTATTGTCCCAAAGATGGGTGAAGGTCATCGAACATGATGGCTTGTACTTTGCTGAATAAAGGTTTGTCTTTGTATCTGATATTCGTGTTTTATTTTCCTCCTTGTATGGTGCAGAACTTTTGGGACAGCCTGGTATCTATTCAAATTTAGAATTCACCTACTGCTTTTCTTTCACTATGGTACATATATCAATATTGCCAGCTTCCGTAAATATCTGAGCGTCGATGAAACCGTAATAAATTGGAGCAACAATAAGCAAGGTAGCAACGTCCGTAAGATCATAATCAATTAGCGTATCTTCAATCAAATGATCACGTTATAATTCTTAATTCTATTGTTATAGTTGCAATATATTATCCTCCGTTGCAAATACTTAAAAAAAATAGCATTTTCTTGACTTGGACTCTTGGAAGTGGAGGGGTCAGATATCTAGAACCTTGCCGTAAAAATCTTGAAAAATGTCAAACGGGTGTCTGGCGACGTAAAACTATTACTGCACAGTTTCGATTTCGCTAACATTGCAAATTGACGCTGACTGATCCTATGTAAACTCGCCACTTTTTTTTAAAACACTTAAGTATGGACGGTAAAATTATGACCCCCACAAAGTACAAGGGGACAATATGAAAGAACTTTCTCTGTAACCTATTTGTCTAACAGGTCGAATGTTATGATTATTTACATTCCTCACTAAGCATTTTATTAGTTATAATAAATTTCAAGCATCAAACACACTCACTTTTTAGAAATTACCAGATAAATCACGCGATTGCAAATTAGATTAAAATTATCGCTGTACGATTACACACGCAATCCCTTTCTTTGAAATGAGAAATGACTCACCATATTGCAATACCCACGACCGGTAGCACTACTTATTGTTTGTCGCATTAAACGGAGAAAAATAAATAACTTGAAAAGAATCCACGGTGAACTATTATTAATAATTAGCCTCCAGCTCTACCACCTCGAAAAGTAGCACCACGGAACCACCTGTTGACATATGATAAACTTGGAAATTCCATTTGGAACAGTACAATGATCGAACATACATCAGCGAGTAATCGATTTCTAGAATCTTTCGAAACAAGTTTATTTTTACGTCAAATTATACCATTATTCATGTATATTTTTTTACATTGAACAATAAATTATAAGTAACAATTCACTGTTATTATATGTAAAATAGTGAGATTTTTCATGTTACTATATATTTTAGTTCTAGCTAGATTATCATAAACTTAAATGAACATTTATAGAGTAACGTAATAAGGGCGTGTGGGCCTCCCCGCAACGAACCAGAATAACCCCCGCAAGTCGCAAGTCACTGAACTTTGAAGCTTCGTAAGTAAGCCCCCTTCAACCGAAGGCTCCTCCTACATTAAGGGCCCGTTAGTTACGCAAGTGCTTCTATATTTAACCGTACTGGACTGATCTATACGAGTTTATGAAAACAGGGAGCAAACGGACGGCCAGTTTTTTTAAATTTTCATCTTACTTCTTTTTTATGTTTATGGGGTTTAGTGATCAAGCTAATTACCTAAAGTAGAAGACAAGTTTGACAAGACGTAATTAGCATGTAATATCTTGGGATTTTACTAGTATGACTGAGGGCTGGATTTCCTGAAAGCTTGCGTGTGATTTTGGGTGAATAGCCAATTGAAACACGTGTTATACTAACCTTACAAGAAAACACGCAATAAAACTCGTGTTTCAATTGGCTACTCACTCAAATCGCACGCGAAGCAACCAACGCAAGCTTTCATGAAATCCAAACCTAAGGAGAAACCCTGGAAAACCCTTAGGCAAGATGTAATCGTTCCCAAGCAGGGACTTCCCAAATCAGAGTTTTAGGCAAAATTTGTATAATTTGAGGCGTAATTAAATATGTTTAGTATACATTTCCTGCCAAAACCGCAATGGACTTGCCCCCAGGAAGCCCGTGCATCCCTCTCAAAATCAACATCTGGATACGTGTATGTTCCCACAACATTCCGATTTCTAAGTCAACGCATCATCAAAAGAATTTTCGACCGATTGCTACACCTAAACTTTTGTATGTAAATATTATTTGTAGAGTGTATTGTGCACCGGCATAAGGCCAGCTTCTCACGTAGCAGTAGCCTCGAGCTTTATTTTCGATTTCCATGATTAGATAATAAAAATACTTAAAAATGTGTTTTCTTTGTCTACATCGCCAAATCGCAAGTAAAGCACGCAGCTAGCAAGTGCATGAAATGCCTCAATCATTAAGATATCTATACAAAAAGGTAATGAAAGATCAGAATTAAAATTGAGAATTGGTCCATTGTTGATTTAAATGAAAATAGAGAAAACAGGGTAAACGCTCGTTGTGGTGTCTACCTTTGGATATTAATCTATCACACCAGCACCGTTACTTATTGGCACAATATCATTGACCTCAAGCTAGAAGCGATAATGGACTAATTGATGTCAATTTAAAATGTTATCAATTTATGTAGCCAGGCAATAGAACAGACAGTTCACTTCGATCGCCCACTTAAAGTTTACTATAATATCGACCAAATTTTAAGATCTCAGTGGAATGTAATGGAGGGTAATACAGCTCAACTTTTTAGGCCTCGCCGCATACCCACCTAATATTTATGAATTACGCAGTTAGTAAGTGAAATCTTTCGTTACATCGAGCGAAGCGTATACCCACCTAAAAAATATTATTACATCTCTGAACTTCTCATTAAGTCTTTTACGCTTGTTATGACTGTGCTGCTCGTTTTATAACTTAATTCTTGCAAGCAACATGACTACAGTATTTTACATGTACAGTACCCTGTAATTAACGCATAAATAAGAAAAAAATCCAGTATAGGCCTAGTGACAATAACGGTAAGAAACTGGGTTAGATCAGAATATCCGATCCTTATTGGTTTAGCCTGGAAGTGTACGATCTAGTTTAAATCGTCACCGGAAATGTTCGCAAACTTCTTGAACTCTTTTCTGCAAGTCGTAATGCACGTAATGGCGCAGTAAACAGTATAATTTCCAAAAAACAATGTTTGATCTGTCGTCTATCTTTCGATAGTAGCTGATGACACCAGTATCATTCATTACGCAGAACTCGTTTTACAAAACAAATACATAAAATCAAGCAGGAGTCGTTGAAAGTCCTGTGATTTTGAATTGAACTATTTAGCAGTGTGGAATTTAGCTCTATAGTGTAGGTCTACTGGTGGTATATCTCAAAAATATATTGTATGGTCTCGTTAAGCATGTTCAGAGTATCACTTGAGCATTTTACAAATTCTAATTTCACCTAGGGCACTCTGAAGGTAATTATTCACGAGCTCCTGAAACTGTGATATTTGGATCTAATTAAAAGGGGGATTCCCTTCAGGTGGCTTTTAATACACGCGACAGCCAGAATGTTGTTATAACTATTTATCTGACCCCCTTTCCGAATTCAATGGTCCTCCGTTCCGCTCCGTTCTACTACGTCCCGTTCACTTCCGTTATGCACACTTATCCGAATTAAATAAGTGTTTAAAATTTTAACCACAGATGTCACCCAAGTCTGGAAACAGCTGAAAACCCTCCGCGCGTAATGCGAGTGAGTATTGGGCAACGCCGATTCAAGATAGTTTGATGCGAAGTGAATAAGCCAAAAAGCAACATGAATGAAGATAGATGTAGGCGTAGAATACCCATACCTGTAAGTATTCGGCATATCGTGGCAATACCACCTATGTGGCAAATCATCAATTTTTCAGGAAGGCTAAAAAACCTGTTTCTGTACAACAGTCTTGAATACAATTTACGTACTTTAAAGTTGTTATATCTCAAAAAGTAGAAGTTATTTGCACATGAAATTTTTCTACCGTATGCAGAGTACACAGAACTATAAACTGGTACAAAAACATGAAAAGCTAAAAAATGCCACATAGGGGGTATTGCAGTTCCGACGACGATATATTAAATAACGACAGACGAAGATTGATAGTTATTCGAAGGATGATCACAATTCTGCAGGTTATTCTGGAAGTTTTTGCAAGATAAGTGCGTCTCATGAACTATGAATCACTAAATAATGTTATACCAGGATATAATTGTGTGTGTGTGTGTGTGTCACTGTCACAGATATAGGATAAATTTGCAGATGAATCATGAAGAGGAGCAAGTTATTTTCATTTATTTATTTATTACATGCGGTTACAAAACGTTCATTAGACTACAGTTTACTATTTTCTTTAGACAAGATAAAATTAATTTATGGGTGTAAAATTTTATTAAACATCGTTTTCTGGTTAGTTAGAGTTTTCTCCTTTTAATAGCGCTATCGTTTGTAATGACAAAGCAAGAAAGTACAAAGCAAGATATGGCTGTGTTAACACTTTTTGATATCTCAAGGCTACCATCACTTGTTTGTGTTAAGTCAATACAACATAATGTTATTGATTTCGGCGATTCAACACAATGATGTGCTTTTAATGCTGATTCAACACAATATTAGTAATATCATAGTGTTGAACCACAGAAATCACACAACAAACGGTGTTAAGAAAAAGGTGGTGGTCTCCTCGGGTTACCGGAAAGTGTTTAATTAACATAATAAATTTTTCCAGTGTACCACATTCGCCATTTGTGGAAAGGTGTAAATTCCCAGGCAGCCATAGATACTTCCGTAAAACATTTTTCGTTCCGACTTTCTAGGGGAGAACTTGCTAATAGTTAGCTGAACGATATAAAAATAATCTCAAACATAAAATAAAATTGAAGTCATCATAATTTTCAAATTAACTTATTGGAATATGAACTCAGAACACAGTACAACATTTTTAACATTAACTTCTCAGTAACGCCGGACACTAACCCATCCAGTATTTTTGAATCATCAGGATCATCAAATGCCTAGCATGTTAGAGCTCGTTGTTTATTACAATAGAAATTAATGTAGTGCGATCAATGACTATTACATAATTTAAAGTCACAAAAAGCGAGATGGCATAACGTTATCAGACAAAGAAAACTTTCAATAATTTAGGAAAATTTAAAACGGTGAGTAATAGCACTTTTATTAAATTCTGTGTTGGATGTCGGAGATTACATCTCTGGTGGTAGGGGTCGTCGGATCGATCCCTGCTCATGCCATGTGGGCTTTGTGGTGGACAAACACCGTGTGCGTGGATTTTCTCGGGTTACTCCTGTTTTCTCCCACTCTCTTCATTCCACCACTTCATCCCATCATCATCCATACGGCCTGAGCCATAGTTGCCTAAAGACCTTAAAAAACTAAATTCAAATTCGGAGATTACAGAAAGAGCACATTTTAACAAACATTAATAGATTATTTATGTGTAACAATTCCTATCGACGAAAAGTTTTGCTAGGTAAAATTTCTGTTCTGGATTCTCCCAGCATCACCCATTCGGCTTCAGCAAAAATTATGGAAAGACCTTTAAAAAAATCAAATTCAGATTCGCTTTGAGAGCCCTTGGTAATCAGGCTCAATTTTTTAAATATAATGGACAAATCACAATAAGAATGACATTTTAGAAAATGGGTTGGATAATTTTTAAGAATATCTATCAAATTAAGTAATCCATAATTTGGAAATATTTGCTATTGATAAGAAATTTGAAAACCTGGGCTATGCCATGCCGGCTTAAGTTAGTGCCCTTCAAATATCTCGGCTATAAAAAAATAGCTTCAAAATGAAACAGTTCATCTCGTTAATGTTAGATGAGTCGCTTTTCAAAATATCAGTGTTTTTCTTGATTTGTTCGGAATTTTTGAAAACTAAAAATTAAAATTATTTATAAAGAATGTGTATCTTACGATTGACCTACACGTACTTTTTAAACTTTGTATATAAATGCGTGTGTGTGAGAGAGAGAGCGAGAGAGGGAGAGAAAGAGAGAGAGAGAGACGTCTTTTTCATTAACTTTCTAAAGGAACTGTTTCAATATCGTAAAACAGAGTACGTTCACAAGAAATAACACTTACATAATAGTACAACAATAGCATTCATGTTTTTACTTTCGATGCTTTAACATTGTTTGGTGGCATAAATTGTTTGGTGGTGTATTTGTGATTACATACATTGAAATAATTATGGTTGAGGAAATGTAACGGAAGAATCTCAAATAGCTTCTTATGGAATGCATGCAGTGAAAAGCACAAAAACATACATCAAATATATGAAAATAGAATAGTATTTGGTATAAAATCTGAAATCAAGGGGGGCAAGTGCCCTTGCCCCTCCCTGCCGACACCCTTGCTCATATGTTGACATGGAATCCCATTAGGGAAATCTAACCAACAATATTATTTTCACAGTGCGAAGTTGAAATTATTCAATGATCATGAAGATATATCACTCTAAACATGGTACAATATCGATAACATAATGTAAAATAAAATCTTAAACTATTAAAATATTTACATTCAAATACTTGGGCACGGTCATTCATTTTAAACTTGCAACACGTGTTCAATTCCACACATTTGTCCCAACTCCCAAGTGAAGAAGGAATTTTGGCATGCAATATCCCGCTCTGTTTTCTTTTCAACATGGCAGCAGCGCGCAACCGAACGGAGGGTCAAGTCACCATCTGGTCCTCCGTTGCTCCGTTCACTTCAATGCTCCGTCGAAGGGGGAATTCGGATAACCATCGACGGAGCAATGGTACGGAACGGAGCATAAAGTGCCAATTCGGAAAGGGGGTGAGTGAATAACTAAAACACGTGCTTTTCGATTCGTTCTTCTCAGAAATTGCAAGCAAAAACCGAGGTAAGCACGTGCATGAAAATCTGGCCTAACCAGAAAATCCAGCCTTCAATCGCTAGGTAATTAATGCTGGTGAAATATTCAAAATGAAAAAAAAAAATCAAGCACAAGGAAGCATTTATTTTATAAGCAGTTTAAGAAAATATATTATAGTAATGTTTCTTGTGGGGAAAAGGTGGAAAATTACCTCGAAGGGAATTGAACCGAGCCAACTGCTAGCAGAAACTTCCATAGAAATATTTGATGCACGCTCCGTTTTTGCTATTGAGCACGAAATGTTAACATCACATTCTCTCCGGGATTGAATACTCAATGACCCACTCATCTGAGGTCACCAGGGTTAGGACTGTCTGGCGTAGTAAATAATCACTCAATAAATACAGTGTCATTTATGAGTTATGTTGTCAATTACAGCGTGTACACTCCAAGATTCTTTCAAAGCGTTAAATGAAAAAAGCCAGAGGTTTTGAAGGCAACGAACTGGGTGGTTCACTGTTCGTCGGACGTCATCTTCACCTTGCAGTGTTTTTCACAGAAAGGTGGTTTTGAGGGCTGCGAAAATGACAGTAGTCTGTTAGTGCAAAATCTGTGAAAACACCGGGTAGGGGAGTTTCTCCCAGCCACATTCCTCTATCTTAGCACAGATCCCTCTTGGCGTGTGTGTGGGCGCGTTATCACCGTGGATGGGCACACCCTTGCGATTAACCAGAGCAGGACGTTTTTCCAAAAATGCAGTCCGTATATGTTCAAGTTCATGACATAGACATCTGCATTGATGGTCAGGTTACGTGGCAAAAGCTCAAAATGGATTATCCCACGGATATCCCACCAAACACTCAACATCACTTTGCAGGAGGTGGAGATCTTGTTTTGGCACAGTTCCTGCGTCCCTCTTTAGATACCCACTGCCGTTTGCGTGTACTATTATGGTAGAGGACCCATTTTTCATCCCCCGTTACCATTCTGTCCAGAAATTGCTCTGATAGATGAGCAAGGAACTTCAGATGATAACTCGCTGTTGCTTCTGTTGAGGCGTTAACGCATGAAGTACCCATTTTCCGAGTTTTGTCATGTACCTAAGGATCTGCAGATGAATGGTCGAATGGGCGACATGGAGTTCTTCAACAGTTTGAATTGGATTTGCCTCCACCACTGCTCACAGGGCATCTTTGCCTAGTTGCACAGGTCTCCCATCTCGTGGCTTATCGTTGAGGCCGATCTCCACAGACCGAGACCTCTGGAACCACCTCTGACACTTTTGCATGTCTATACCACCCTGACCATATACGGCATTGATGCTTCGTGCCGCTGCGATGGCTGGATGTTCCTGGTGAAATTCATACAGCATGACATGAAATATGTGGTCCTTCGACATTGCCATGATCAAACACAAGCCACACTTCCATAACGAGAAGTAGACTGTTCTCCTCTCCTTCTACACACTGGTGCACAGTCAAGTTCCCTATACAACTCAGCTATTACACGTACCGTCTACTTCACTATTCGCTCGTCAGATGGCGTCATTGCAGCGGTCATTTCACATACATTACTTATGGGATAACCCGGTACTTCCTTTTGGTAGTTTTGCATTGCCAACAACCAACATCTTATACATGCTTCATGGACAATTATTTCAAGCGAGAGTCATGATCGAAGATGGGATAGTGGAGGACCCATCAGTACTTGAATTATTGAAGGAACTTTCGTCCTGAGTATGCGTAGGTGTTTCAAAAGTCTGGAAATACCCAGTTCTTCTTGAAACAGTGCAAGAAATAACGGCCCAATGCACAAGTAATGAGTATTGGGAATCACTTACCCGGTGGTCATTACTTGTGCATTAGGTTTTCATTCCTTGCACTGCTTTAAAAAGAACAGAGAATTTCCAGCCTTTAGAATTAACAACGCATATTAATGTGACATCTCATTATCTTCCTAAAAATAAATTTATGACAAAACTGAGTTTAACGTATTTTGTGGCAAAATTCTAGCCCAGACTGATATATTACATGACCCCTTCTCGTTTAAAAATAATCTAGTTTAAAAATATTCTAGCAAGATTCAAGATGGCTGCCATGACGCACTTACCCTCCAACTGATAGTGCATTCCACCCAGTGTCCATTAATGTGTATTTGTTTTCCATTTTTAAGCGTTTTATAAAAAAGAAGAAAAAAAAAACACGTATGTTTCAGATTTAGATCACGCTATAAGTATTTATGCTTTTGAATTTTGACTTTTGGCCACTGCGCCCGTGTTTATAGACGAAAGCTCTTATAATCATGCCTTCTGGTGGTTTCCTGATATACCACACTCCTCTGCCAAGTTTGATCGAAAAAACAAATTGAAGTATCGATGGCTTTACTTGTGAGGGCCTGGGATTCGATTTCATTCCATGCTAAGATTTCTTCTCTTTTTACCGCAAATATATATATATATATATATATTCTTTTCATTTATGAATAATTGTACTTTTGCTTCATTTTGAATTCTCAACGTTTTACTAAATTCACGGAAATAGAAATGGTGAAGTAGGCTTAAAGTTAAGGTCTGGTTAGGCAAGTTAGGTAAAGTCAGGTTATTATTATTATTATTATTATTATTGATCTAAGTTAGTATTCCCATCCCGACGTGAGCCAAAGATGCAGAAAGTTATAAATAAGATTCAAATTCACGCAATTGCATCTGATTATTTTTTCCAATACCTTTTCATGAAACAGGGTTAGTACAAAATTTTAACTTTGCTTTTCTTCAGAGCAGATTTATTTTTCTATCATAATTCGCAGTTCGAATTATCTACTTTTTTATTTTTAAAATATTGGAAAGTCAAAATACAATATTTAAACATTTTTGATTCATCGAAGAAAATATTACACGATTTAGCTTGTTCGTTTGAACAACGATAAATTCGAATGATTATTTCGATTATCATTCGAATGAGGGATATGACAATTAGATTACGGAAATAACTTGGATTTGGACTTTACGGGTTACAAGGTTATAATGCAAGGTTGTTGCTGCGAGAAAACGTAATTTCCTGCCTTAATTGCAACGAAATTAGTCATATTTCTTGGTAAAAGAACAACGAGGATGCAACTGCGAAACAATAGCTTTATCAATTTCCTTTAATTTACATTGTAAAATTACTGTTTGGGGCTTCTAAGAGGTAATACATAAGGTTATTATTATTATTACTTCTCTGCTTTGCAGATCTTTGCTTCTAATCCCGTACCTGAGAGCGGCGTACGTATGGATGGGGTTACGGAATATATCATCTGGGACTCCACGATCGGCAGTCATCGGCGGTAACTATTGGATTAGCGGAGAGAGAGACACAGAATCCTATTTTAAAACAGGAGGTTACTAAATCAAACCAATCATACTAATTAAATCTTTCACATTAAACTACGGTACTTCATAAACATCACAAAGGAAGCAAATGGCTTCCAAATAGACTTCTTAGCTGCTAGTAAAAGTTCATACACCCTTCACTATTGCATGAGAATAGTTTCAACTTCCGATTTTCTATCTAATCTTGTTCGGAACGTCTTAGGGAGAAATTTATCCCTGGCAGGGACGAAAAATGAATTTGTCAGAATGGGAAACTTATTTGCCGGGGGGCGGGGGATCCCGGGCATCCTCCCCCGTTAATTTGCACACTGCCTCTCCTCTGTTTCCACTCTAGGTACCGGGTGGTTACAATTAAAGTGCCGCTATTAACGACGGTCCAGAGCGGGTAATCAACGTATTACATTGAAATTCGGTAAATATGCCAATGAGACCATGCGGAAGCGAGTTACACTGGAAAAAATATTGGTTCCAATTTCCGCCAACAGGAAAAAAGGTGGCGCTGTACAGGTAAGAAGCAGGTGGAAATGGTACTGAATGTATGGATAAGACGATTATCTAGGGCGAAGAGGTCAAACATGTGAGATAAATGTAATACAAAAAGGTGAAGGGCAGCTGATGGTAACAAATGGTGCAAAGAGAACAACTTTAGGAACAACGTGAGGGTAACAAAAGGTGATACTTGATTGCCAGTGAATGGTAAGAAAAGGTGCAATGGGAAGAACTGTATTAACATTTGCCGTTACAGTGAACAATTTACATAACATGCTCCATATGTCCACCAGAAACATCGACGACATGTTACATTCGCACAATGGCATGGGCAACAGTTGCTCGAAGCATTTGCGGCGGAATTGTTGCTAATGTCGCCTTGTGCTGTCCTTGAGATCAGCCAGCGACTGGACATTTTCCTGGAACACCCGCGCTTTCAGATATCCCCACAGCCAGAAGTCACACGGATTTAGATCGGGGGATCTTGCTAGCCACGCATCTGGGAAACCTCGGGAGATGATGCGATCCGCAGTGAAAGTTTCCCGAAGCAGATCTCTCACGTGGCGACTGATGTGTGGTGTTGCCCCGTCTTGCATGAGCACAGTAGTCTCCAGTTTCGTTATAACATGCCGATGTCACGGTATAGGTGACAAATCCTTGGGGTGTCACCTCCTCAAAGAAAAACGGGCCAATAATGAACGTTTCTTTGAATCTACGCCACATAATCACGTACGCAGAGTGTAATGGCTGTTCCTGCACAACATGCGGATTATCCGAGCCCCATACCCGACAGTTGTGAGTTTTCACTTCACCCTCTAGTGTAAAATGCGCCTCATCAGTCCACAGGATAACCCACGGCCACATGTCATCCACTTCCATCCGTGCCAAAAACCGAAGGGCAAACGCAAGGCGTTGATGCGGATCTTGGAGTTTCAGTTGCTGTACAGTGTGAATCTTGTAAGGATACCAGTGTAGAATGTCCCTAAGAACTATCCTCACTGTTGACCATGGGATGGCCAATTCCCATGACACTGCCCGAGCACTGGTAGCGGAATATGGAGCACGTGCTGCGTGGTCCACAACAGCCACAGCAACCTCTTCAACAACCTCCGTTGGAATCAGGCGTCGTCCTCTTCCTGGAGCCACACTCAAATCACCCGTTGTCTCGAAATTCAGTACCAACTTCTTTAAGTCATTTCTTGATATCGGCCCTCTTCTAATTCCTTTCAGACGCCGATATTCCCTCAATATGCACTGTAATTGCTCCCGTTCTGATAGACCAATTTAACAGTGCACGGTCTCTCTTATCAATAGCCATGCTGCTCCTCACGCGATAGTGTGTATGAAGTGTGAGCTCGCGTGTGTAACGGTCTGTACAGCGCCACATTTTCCCCTGGTGGTGGAAATTGGAACTAATATGTTTTCCAGTGTAACTCACTTCCGCATGGACCGAATTTCAATGTAATACGTTGTTTACAGCCCTCGCTGGACGAGAATAGCGGCACTTTAATTGCAGCCACCCGGTATCTTGAAAAAGGACGTATTTCCAAAGGAAAGGAATAGTGTTATGTTCTGCAGAGCCTAGATGAGCCGAACAAGGCGTTTTTGACTCGGCAGTGTCTGAAACTATCGGTTTAGGTATCGTTACCAGTGATTAGAATAACAAAATTGGTTAGCATATTCAACTTGGAATGTTAAGGTTTCACAATCACTTGCCAAGCAACCTTTAGAACAACCAATAAAAGCAATATTGGATAATTTAAAAAATAAACAAATAAACGTGTTGACTTCATGCAGTGCCGTAGCCAAGGGGGTGGCACACGGACGCGTACCCCCCTTACGACTGGAGCTATTTTTTATTTACCGGGCACATAGCATGTTTTCGAGCGATTGATTAGTTTTCCAAAACAATCTTTCATTAACATGTACAGAAATTTTACATACTTCTGTTGATTGTTAATAAAGTATTCATAACTTTCACTCTCTACCCTCTTTATTTATCAACTTCAAAAATAATTCAATCTTTTCTTTACAGTAAGCCATAGGCAGTGCGAATTTGTCCTATTTTCTTGTCTTTTGTCCCGAAATGGAAATCATAGTAATGGCCGGTATTTAATTCCAGTAGTAGGCTCCTTCTTCCCAGCTATATTGTGTGCTGGGATGTCGGAACAACGGGTCTTTGCCCACTAACCATTTGCCAGCAAGGTAATCTTATATATTAAATATGTAAATAAAAAAACAGATATGGTCAAAGCAGAATTCGAAATATGGTTCAAAAGTAAGTGGGAAAATGTGCCTGATGCAATGAGTATCCTCGTACAGCTATTGATGGCTTGATTCATTCCTCAGAAGAACTGTACCTGAATATCTACAAGCTGTTGCAGATTATTGTGCTTGAACCTATAAACAACGTGCAGACCTGAATGTTGCTTTCCAAGTTTGAGGATAATTAAATCATCAGCTTGTCAGTGAACAGTGACATTGACATCAACGTACAATGTGTTCTCAAGTATGCTCGCCAGAGACAAACGTAGGCTGAAAATTGCGCTGTAAAAGTGGTCACAAAATCAAAGAGCAAATTACAAATAAAGGTTATTTTCTAGCATTCTGGACTGGAATTCCTTAATTCTTGTTCTAAGTAGCTCTTAAATTGCCTGAACACCAAAAATCTTGATTCTCTGACGAGAATCAAAACCGGAACCATGTGTACCAAGTGCAAAAAGTGTGTTAACTACTCGGTTAAGAAGGGTCATATTTAAATGAGACAGCGAGAGAAAGAATTTATCTGTGCCTTAACAAAATCCTGGCTACGGGCTTGACTACATGCCTTCTGTGAAAATTATATCTTACCGCTGGTACCGATGATTCAACTTATTTCCTGACAGTTGTGATAAATAAAGTATCTCCTGTGTTAACAAGGGTAAAATGGAGCCAATCAAGGTAGTAGTATGGTTTGAGTCTCCAAGGATGCAACTTCGAATCCCATATCGGGGAAAGGCATGGAGTGGAGGTCTGTGGATTTTAATATTAATTGTACAAATATAATCATAACGAGCCGTAGTCATAAAATACTAAAATGACGCATACAAAATAAAGTTTACCAAAGGGTGGAGTGGGAAAAATTTTAAATAGAAAACGCATCGATCCTATTGTGAAAGGGGTTATTTTGTACATCGAAGTCAAACAACCTTTAAGAGACCTTCTATTTATATTAGAAAATAATGAAAAATGAAAACGGCACTAAAATGGGAAAGTGTCGTGCTATTCTAAGATAAAGAGATATAATTTATTTAGAAGAATTTACGAGGAAATAAGACTAACTACTAAAACCAGCTTATTGAATTCTGTAATCAAGTTTTAATTAAGGAAGTTGTTGATCAATTAAGTGTAGATGAATATTTTTATGCATTGGCGGACGAAATTGCTTATAATATGTGAATATAGAAAAGTTGGTTTTCATGTTAATAACGAATGTGTAAGAATCAGCAAGTCGTATTTATCAGGCTAAAGTACTATAGTTCTATGCGTACTTTAGCCGACTCATCGGAAAGATTGAATTCAAGTATCAAATAGCTCCAGTGGTTACCATAGTAGTTAAATGGACGAAGATGTAGTCTCTGATAGGTTATATAATTATTGATAGAAAAGTCCATTTTCGCTGTTTTAAAATTGAAGGAACAAACAGTCATTACAAATGAACATTTCATTCCTAATTTATGAGATTGACACCAGGTGGCAGTACAATACTTTTCATCAAAGCTCCAATAGTAATGATGTAAAGAACATCAATGGTGCCCTCGCTCTATATATGTTTCCAAGTATAAAAATATTAAATTATTAAAAGAATATTATATTTATTTTACTTCATTTATTGTTTCATATTTTATCAAAATTATCCTTACAAAAAAGATGCCGGTACTCAGAACCTATCCAAATGCACGTACGTATCCAGAACTTGATTTTGGGAGAGGTCCAATGGCTTACGGGGTGAGGGGTCCAAGGTGTGTCTGGGCATGAAATGTCAATGTGTATAATTACGCCTAAAGTTATAATATTTTTTTCATAAAACCCTGAGTTTTGGGTGGGTCCGGACACCCTGGCGGCATTTTCCGAGCACATTACAGCGCACTATTTCGCATGCATGTTTGTCTGTCTATTGGTGAGTCTAAGCTAGGCCAAATTTCTATGAGTACTCAAAATGTGAGGGCTGCTGCAGTACGGCGAAATCTTTGGTCGTGCCGTTGCTACTCCGAACTTTGAAAACAGAAAAAAGAGACTAAGTAGACGAGAATTCATATGCGTCTTTATTTTATTCACAAAATAATACTATTTCTGTTGGCACAATGCACTACAGTAAGTTTAAAAAGTAATTTTAAAAAAACATCTGCAAGGCGCGAAATAATTTACCGGTATGTACCGTAAACGTGGGTGTTTTCGGACGCTTTTTGTGGTTTTATGTTGTTTCCCAAGCTGTGCGAATAACATTTTAATTCTTGATGCACGTAATGAAGTTGTATGTTCTTAAGTGATAGATTTTTTCTTTTTTTAATATTCTATATCGTAACTTTAATGCGATATGTACACTTGAATTGTGTCCGATGTAACCCGGCATAGCGGGGTGTCTTCGGACAGAAATTTTTTGGAGAGATTATCGTTGTGTTATTGAATGTTATTTTATCATATCCTTCTAATTTTCCCCAAATTTCTCTTTTAAATGTGTAATTTCGGACACTTCAATGAGTTTTTAAAAAGTACAATTTTATTGTAATAAGTTTATATGAATACTGAACTGATTATTGCGTAGTTGAAATAAAACAAATTACAGAAAGTTACACACGATATTCAGAAAGAAGGGGCAGCTGAGAAAAAATCTTCACACACACACAGTCTGTCATTAGAAGACATCTCTGGCAAAGATGAGTTTTCCCTTTTCCTCGTTTGGTGGTTGGAGTAATCTTTCTATCTGGTCCTTTGTGATCGTATCTTCGTCAGGAACTTCCGGGAAACAAATACTTATTTGCTGCTGTTGAAAGGACGTAAGAATATTACATCAACATATTTAGCACCAACATTTGTTGCGACACCAACGCCTTGTGTGAATCTTCTTTCCAACCATATACGGGTAATTAATTAGCTACTAAAGACGTATCCTCCTCTAACGTCAGGGTTTCTGTTCCAACACGGTCACCTTGAACTTCGTTCCGGCCGGAATCTTGGCTACCGCAAGGTGATTCATTTTTCTGGTTTTCTTCTGGGGTAAAATGATGTCCTAGAACTGATTCTCCTGGTGCAACATTAAGCTTCTTACGCCTCACAATAGTACGGGACTTCTTATAGCGGGCTTCCTTCATGATTTCTTCGAAACTGCTTTGCCAAGATGTCCAACTATTGTCTGCCGTATTACCGGTATCGGGAAGCTTGTTCAGAACTTTATCTTGATCAAATGGAATAAGACCAGTGGCACGAAAACAGTTTTTTATGTTTTCGCTTTCTTTTACATTGATCTTATCAAATGTCTCTTTCAGCAAAGACGGGAAAGCATCTTTGGATATTGGACCATGTGTACACTGCTTCCAACCATTTAGAACTTGACGCCAGGCGTTTTTTACAGGTCTAAAAAACTTACGTCCAATGGTTATAGAAAGTGAGTAGTTCGGGGGCAGCAGGACAAATTTGATATTTCTCTCACTCTTGTATCACTTTCAATGAAATGTGACTGCTTAAGTTGTCACCATGAGAATTTTAGTGCTAGTCTGTTGTTTCGATAAGTATGGTAAAGCTATAGTGAAAAAACAGTCTTCGAAAACGGCAAGATCAAACCATCCACTTCTGTTGCGATTATATCTTGTTCCTGGTGGACCGCCCTCTTGCCAAGTGTCCCAGAGATGCTCAGCCTTGTAGAGGACATAAGGCGGAAGAAGGTGGCAAGCGCCAGCAGCAGCCATCATAACAGAGATGCTGGTTTTACAGAAATCAATTATCCTCTCGGCATGTTTCATCCCTCTTTTCACTATCACTTTTTTTTCTACCGAGATCATCACTGAAATTAATTTCGTCATAATTAACGAAGTTGCAGGGAGGAAAGCTTACTAAAAGAGGAGCAATGTTTTGGAAGTATTCTTTTACACGCTCTTTTGTCACTTCAGTACGAGCGCGCTTCATATTCTCGCTCAACCTCACAGACAGGGTTTTGGAATGCCTTTTTTAAAATGACGAAACCCAGTTTACTCTAGGAATATTATTTTTGGACCGCTTCTCTCTTCGGCCAGCCTTGTCCAAATATCCTTTAACCAGGTATCTTATGTCCATTGAACTAAAGGGAAATCTCCTGTGAGCAGCACTCAAAATCCCTCCTACAAGTATTTGTTCGTCCTCTTTCACTGCCCCCGCAATACCTTTTGATGCTTGTTATTAACCTTGTTTTGTAAATGTTTTCATCAATGTTGCATTTTTAAAATTTAAATTTTACAATATTATTTGAAGGTTTTGCATCAACGTTATTGGTAAAAGTACATACACAGTTTTATCATCATGTATAATAACTAAAGCTAGGATTTTTATGTAATTACATATTCCATTTGCAGTTATGTAGGAAGCTAGAAAGTAGAAATGTTCGTGAATTGTAACACTAGTATAATTATATGTCAATTATATTTTACATATATCGTATTGATTTTAGATAAACCTACATATTTTGCAATTTTCTTTCTAAACTTTGCTTTTCAACTATATTAAAAAATGTCCACGGGGCAGAGAGATTATAAGATTGTCAGAATATCCAGGGTGTTGCAAAACAATATCGACAAAACCACGTCATTAGATTCCTGTCATGAATATAAGAAAAAAATACAAACCATCTAGGATGCAGAAATGCTCTGTTTCGGATCTATAGGGAATGTAGGTTTGGGAAAATGAACTTTGGAGCTTGATATTTCCAATACTATTAACAGTAGAACTAAGGCGGGATGATATCCTCAAACATTTCAAACCTGCTCTCTTCAAATATGTATTTTCCAAATTTGCACAATGGATTCCCCAAAGAACATAGGGGATTCCCAGACATTCTCTGGAGTAAATATAAGTCGAAATAATCATGACAGGACCACTTGCGCCAGTGATACCTTGCAACGTCGTTTTCAGCATAAAAGTATATCCTTTCTGTTCGGTGGCAATCTCCGACCGTAGAAAATATGGCAAAATACCTGGCTGTGCATAAATGTGTTAGTGATGTGAATTATTACTCATTTATTAAGTCACTCTTGTGTATATGAAACGATAAACAAAGGTAAATGTTTATTCCTGCAGTACATATTTTGTTTATTTGATATTAAATATTTTACCTTAATTGCATATTATTTCTACATATTTCATTAGTTTTTGTTACATATCAATGAACATATATTGCAATATGATATTACATAAAAATTCTAGCTCTAATAATGACACTTTCATAAACCCATGTTTAACAATATTACGCTGTTTTGAAGTTTATCAACACAGAATTTCGCGGTTTTATACCATAAAACTTATCAACATAACTTTAGTTATCAGTAACTGGCAAAGCCGCGAACTGTCATAACAGTAAGGCCGGCTTTTCATGCAAGCGATAGCCGCATTTTTAGCTTCCGATTTACCTAAGTAGCCAGTTAAAACACGAGTATAACTTTAAATATTTTTATTGGGTACTCTTAGAAATCAAAGCAAAGAACGTAGCGAGTGAGTATCAGTGGCGTCTCGTGGGCATGAAAGACGGTAGTTCACAACCAGTGATTCCGCCAGACCCCCTACCCCACCTTTGTGGGGGTGTCATCCTATAAAATTCTCGGACGCACTTAACTACAAATTATTACGGTAAAAATCGATAGAAACCATGCAAAACTCCAGCTACACCCTCCTAATTTTTTACTTTAAACCTTTTCAAAACTAAAAATCCAGGTAGAGTCTCTGCTCCTAAGAGCAATGAGGAAAATACGGGAACAAGAAACACACCGTTCGATTGCTTGATTTCTCAATGTGTTAAGTACAGAATAGAACTATAGCTTTGCATAACTTATTCACACTCTGTGTTGAATTAAGAAAAAAAAGAGGAAACTTCAAACATATAAAAATACGAATTTTGAGATATCCAGGTACGAAAGGTCGACAGTGCAGCGACGAATGTATCTCAAAGCAATTTTCCCACGAGAGTAAGACTAAGACAATTGAAAACTGACGGCCAAACTGTCGCACTTCACAGTAAATACACAAAAAAGCAAAAATAAGAAATTGCATATATCCTTCTTATTTTTGTTTGTATATGAAGTTCATTCTTCTGTTTCAAACATGAAAAAACACTGACTTAATTCGATGTTTAATATCACAAAATAACTCACAAAAGTAGAAATATTTTCTGTCTTCCTTAGAAGGTATCTGAGGACTGTGACTGGTAAATATAAATTACATAGATCTACCTCTTTACCCCACAATATTACAAAATATTTCACAACATCCGAAAATCACAATATCTTCTGTCTTCAGCTCTCGTGTTTTGGCGCTTTTAGGTATGAGGGGGTTGGTCGAGTAGTCTCATCGCCCTAAATTGTTAGTTAAGCGCAAAAGCCTGCGAATTTATTATGTACTGGTCTACTGGAATGCATTGAAAAACGCATTTTTTTTTTTGTGTGTGTGTGTTTTTGTTTTTCCTATTGATAAATCTTTAATATCCAAACGAACAAACCAGTTCCGAGAATCACTTCAACTTCTCGCACGACACACTAGAAAAAATATTGTTTAGCGTTAACGCAATGTTGCAAACTGCATGATACTGTTATTTTGATCTTCGTTTATAACTGATACTGGAACTCAAACAACTTTATGTAAATAAAGATGCAACATTATGTTATTTAAGCGTTTATTATATTTTTCCATAAATGGTTTATTGCGTACTTTGAGATTCTGGTATGTAATGAACGTTTATCCTTGATTCTGCCAGAATATTTGATTACATTTTAAAACGAGAATGAATGGAAAAGTCAAGGAGAGTTAGCAACAATGGTCACTGCTGTGCTTCTGCTGTCTTCGTTCACATTCGGATTGTGCACGTCGAGGTCGCATATACATAATGTTATAAGTTAGGCCTAACGCCACTCAAGCTAATATGGGGCAACGAGTGCACAACAGATATGTGAACGCGAAAAGAATTGGATAGTCACCACAACTAAGCCGGCTTAGCTTGGAAATTGTTTGATAAAAGATAAAGATAAAATGAATTTTATGGGCGGTAACAAGAATTATTTTGAGTCAGCATAAGAATGATCACATTCAAAGGACTAAAGTAGCACTAAGCGCCGAGAGAGCATTTTAATCGTATTGGTTGCTACCTATAGGCAAACCAATAAGATTCAAGTGCTCTCTCAGCGCTTAGTGCTACGTTAGTTCGTTGAATGCGCCCAATAATCTCTGCTATTTGTAGTCTGGATATTTTTAGGATTTAAACTTCCAATGCAATGTTCCAATATATACAGGGTGGTGCATTTAAAAGTTGCCACCCCCTTTATCTCGTAATAGAGTGGTTTATTTCAAAAATCCCGAAACACTTCAACTTTGATTTCGAGGGGGACTAAATTTTGTGACAATGGACATTTGCGTTTTCCCAGTCCTTATATATTTTACAATTTGTTTGTGTACATCAGATTAAATAATATATAGTGTTTATGAAATTTCAGCGCTACGGTTTTCCGTTACGTAGAAATATAGCATGAAATACTGAAAATTCAATCTCCTACGTCATACAACGAAAATCATCCTCTGATTGGTTTGACGTAATCAATCCGTACTATTTCCGTAGCTATATGCTTTTCCCTATGTTACGTTCCCTATTCAGAAGTTTGAAGACGAAAATACAAAAAAGAGAAAGAACATTCACATCATCACTTAACGAAATAATTAATGTACAAATCTGCAGAACGCACTTCAATAAGTTTAAACACCAAAACATGTTTTTAATAACAGAAATTGCTCGAAACATAGACAGGGGTCAGTGATAACTTGTAGCGCTCTTCTTATCGCTCGTTTGTATCACTTTTGATGTCTTGACAGTTTGGCGCAATTGGTTGGCGCATGCAACTTTTAACTTTTTATACTTTCACCTAAGGCTGTTTGAATCCTATCAAAGGGGGTGTTTTATTTTACTTCACGAAACGCAAGAGTAACTTCAATGTAAAAGTTTCAATTTACGTTTTTGTTTCTTACATGTTTTATTATTTTTTTTTACAATGACATATTAAAACTATTCAATATATTAACGGGCTACAAGTAGTACGTTAAGTTGTTAACAGATGGCAGTAACGAGTACTATTACTTCATGTGCTTTTAAGTTCTTGAAAAATGCTTCACTAGCATTCGTTAAAAAAGTATATGATTATCCAATGTAAAAACTCACATTTTTTACAGAAAAAATAGGTAATTCTTTTTAAATACAAGAGTTCTAAAGAGCATTATTAGAAGATATCCTATAATTTAATAATGAAAAAAGAGCTCCTATAAATTAGTGTTGAAGCTACTAAAATATATCAATATCTTAAAAAAGTATTAAAAGTAAAAATCAATTTTGAATGAATAAAACGAACTAAATGACGTGTTAAGGCATACAGAAACGCTATTCACCACTTATACTATTTCTTTCGATCCATTGTTGCTTTCTCTTTTAAACAATACTAACAAATCAAATACCATCTGTATGTTAATGACAAGCAGTCGCAGAATGATTACATCATAACATGGCGGCGACCGATTAAGCGCAAGGCTGAGACTCTTTTGAAGCAAGTCTTTATTACTCTTGATAAATGCATCACAGAAAGAAAAGAAAATGTTTTCCATAGTCTACTTTAACAGAAGAATTTTTATTGCAATAAAGAATACTACCGGAAATGTCCATTATAAGTGTGCTGCCCCATCCTCCGCGGTCTACTGACAAAGGTCTACGGTCAACTATTTTCTTAAATTACAACATGGGTCGGTCGTGTAGCACATCGTTTGAAATCTACTTCGATTCTAATTACAAATATTTTTCTTTTTGAATTTGACTGAACACTTTGGGAGAAATTGCATTGTAAACTTTTACTTATACACAGCCATTTATCCAAAAAATGTAATATTTCACCCGATTAAACCTTATAAATACCCTCAACAACTCATCAAACAGTAGACGAGGACTGATGGGAATATTACTGAGATAAATTTGAACATATTGAACCATCCTCCGCGGTCTAGTGGCAAAACCTTCAAGTTTCTTAAATGCAACGTGGGTCAAATGACACATAATTTAAAAACATCTTTGATTCTATTTAGAAAAGTATGTTTTGTGTATAAAGTTAATGAATACTTTGCGTGTTGTGGAGATTTGAACGTGTACAACTTATAAATATAATAATGGTTAGTGATACAGGTCGTTTAAGTCCAAAGTTCACGAAACGAATGTTTCAACATCCCAGGAACGGGGACGTATATCTGGATGGGTATATCCCAATTAATCTAGGCATCTTATATTTTGAAATTCTGACCGTAAATGAACGGTTATAGAGATACAGGCCGTCATAGAACAAAGTTCCCATTACAATCAAATATATTGCGTCTTTAACTGAAGAGGATTCTTACAACGGCACACATGTGGAGGCTGGTGCAAGGGTAGCTTGTTCTTTAATAAAGTACGATCCTCCTCAGTTTGGTACTGTTTTTAGTATTTAACTATTCCCAAGTAGATTTCTTACAAAGCATTCACAGACATTTATAACTTTCTTGATTTCTAGTTTATCAAGTTCTCTTATTTCAAATTTATATTCAGTCCAAACAAATCCTTTTTACAATAACTTGTTAGATGATCTGTAGTGACAAACGAAAAACACCATATCAATGTGTACTGGAGCACACAAGTCCGATAACGAGCTTATTATTTCCAGTGTGCAAATGGTCAAACCGCAATATCTCACAGATGTCTTACTAGCATTTCAAACAAATTTCATTTTTGTCAAAGATTCAACAGCTCCTTAAAACGATGTGTCACTTTACGCATATCACTATTTAAGAAAATTGAAGGTTTTGCCACTAGACCACAGGAAATGGGACAACACTTCATGTTAATCACAACGCGGATAAATTCAGTCGCTTCGACGGTATAATGGGTAGTTTATTGTAATCATAATGTTTCATAGGATAACATCTTTTTTCTGTTGAGATTTTCGTATGTATACTTAATAAACAGTCGATACGAAAATTCTTCCGAAGTATTCGGCAAAATTAAAAAATCCCTTTCGGTAGGCCTACAGGCTGAGGTAGATTTCGAAGTTTCGCTGGGAGCCGGGGCTCGCCCCCCAACTTCAGTGCTTTTGAGAGGATGCGCCTCCTTTATCTTAACCAAATTCTCCCTGCAGCACTACACCACCACGGAGTACATCTTCACCCTCCCACGGTTGGCTGCGCCCCCAAAGGGAAGATTTGCCCCATTTATTGTAACCTACTCTTGGTCATACACCTTCATTTAAAATTTCGTTTCTCTACCTTCAATGATTTGGAAATTGGGTTTTTGGGGCGGCCATTTTGGATCCAAGTTGACGACTTTTTGAAAGTTTTCTTATTTTGTCGTGACCTACTTGTGATAGTAAAACTTCAAGTAAAATTTCATTTATCCAGCTCAAACGGTGTGCAAAATGGGATTTTGGGCGGTCATTTAGGATCCAAGATGGCGAGTTTTCCCAAATGTTGTGATATTTCCCTAAGCTACTCGTCATAATGCACCTTTATGCCAAATTTCGCATCTCTAGCCCAAACGGTGTGGAAAATGAATTTTTAGGTCCCCCATTTTTGATCCAAGATGGCGTCTTTGAACTCATTAGGTAACATTTTCATAATCAAAAAGTGATGTTGTACCTTTATGCCAAATTTGATTTCAATAGCCCCAGCGGTTTAGGCTGTGTATTCTATACAACAATGGGTTCGGCGGCCATTTTGAATCCAAGATGGCAACCGATTTTGCTCATTAACGAACTTAACCGAGCTATTAAGCCTAGAAACAACATATAAAAATTTGGTTCAAATATCTTCAAAATTATGGCCGCTAGCGTGTTAATATATAAATATATATATACATATATATATAAATATACACTTTCATATCGTACCGATCTCAATAGGTATATTTTCTTCGAAATCTACCTAAAAATAACAACTTTTTCGTAAACGGAATGAACGTAGCTTTCAAATGATGTGCAACTCGACCCATGTTGCCATTTGAGAAAATGGAACCCTTTGCCACTAGACCGCGGAGGATGGGATAGCACACTTAAAATTGTCACAATATTTCGTCCCCCTCGAAACCAAAGTTGACGTGTTTCGGAATTTTTGAAACAAACCACTCTATTGCGAAATAAAGGGAGTGGCAACTTTTAAATGCACCATCCTGTATAGTAGAGTTTGCGCATTAAGTAACCAAGCGTAAATATTATTTTTTTTGTCTTGTTTTTATTCTTCGAAGTTCTGAGCAGTAAGGAAATGATTGAGGGGTTATGAACTTTATTTATGGCCTGTATGCATCTAAAGTTCAGGCCGGAATAGGGGAGGGAAAGGATTCGGGAAATTGTCGGCCAGGGCCTATGTTGAAAGTGCCACCCCAACATTTGCCTAGTGTGACTGAGGAAAAACCATGGAGTAACCTCAATCAGGATTGTCGGCCTCTAGAATCGAACCCAGGACCTCCCAAATGCTATGCCAACGCCCTACCGCTGCTCTACGGCGGCTTGGTTTGCGACCTTGAGACTGCTCTTGTTAACATATGTCTGGACATCTTTTTGGTCTAGTTACGTAGGCATTGCTTTGATGTCTTCTTCGCATTATGATTATAAATAGGTAAAGTTTGAACCCCTTCCCCTTTAATAATTTTGTAATATTTGAACACCACTAACTTCCACTACGCACTGCCAGAATTGGTCGCCGAAGAATGTCATCCCTCAGACACATGACAGTCTTAGGTTGTCTTGGCCATAAAAATCAAGTAATGTGGATGTCCCTGATATGACCATGCTAAGGTTTGACAATTTTTCCTGTCCCACATTTTGAAAGAAATCAATACTATTTTTTTGGTGTCTGTGTGTGTCTCTGTATGTGTGTGTTTGTGTGTGTGTGTGTGTCTCCATCATTCTCATGCATATGGACTTTCATAAAAAAAATCATACCCTATGAAAAGAGTCATTTTACTGGTCTAACAAACGAAATTCCAGTAGTCCTCCTGGTGGCCTTGATATGACACCCTTCTTCCATGTTATACAACTTGTGATTTTTTTCAGTTTCATGAGACAGTTCTGCTAAAATTAAAGAGTTATTTTCCTAAGCAAATGAGGAGTTAAAGCAGGATCTTCTAGAAATTTGTCTACAAGATGGACATTAACGTACAATGAAAGTGTATTTCAAAAGACTTGAATGTGAAATCATTGAAGAGAAGAGTGCAAGACAAAAACTAAAGTGTTAAAACAAATTGCTGGTCTCAATTGGCATAAATAAAAGTGTCTTTGTCAGCAGCAGTGAGGCCAACACACTCTTCGTGGTAAAAATTCCCACAGACTACGCAGACCTTATGTATATTCCTCCTGGTCCTCCTTCTCCCCTTCCTCCTCTTACTACTACTACTACTACTACTACTACTACTACTACTACTACTACTAATGATAATAATATATTGTAAGTGTAACATGCTTAGGCCTATTTTTAGAAACAATTAATTATAAGCTGCACTGTTTTGAATGGAAACATATTTGAGAATTAAACACATCTAAATATCAGTATGTATGGGAAAGGCAAGATATTTTTATTTTTATTTTTTCCATGAAATATAAATAATGTACGTTTGTCAATCAGTTATCTCGAATTCGCTGGGTGTGCTGAGCAATTTGGACTTTTCAGCCTAAATTAATGGCATTAATATTGAAATGTTTTAAACTAATTCCACTCCAGGGGGCGGATAGGGAAATCTTGACCAGGTGTGGTTTGTACCGGAAATATTACGGGGCGGACTATACACAGTACTGCTGGCTTGCACATATTAGAGCGATCCACAAGTTAACCCTGAACAAAAATATCACAGTGGAAGCAAGTTTACCATTACCACCTTGAAGCTTACGATGAATAACATCGGCTGTAACAGTGCTATGAAACACATTCTTACTTAGCACTTATATGCGTGGTCGTGCCAACTAGCAGTATAATGAATGTAGAGGATTGGAGATGGCGCACGTGTTTGTAACTTTCTGAAATTTAATTTAGGACTTATTCCATCTTTTAAAAGAAAACTTTTTATATTGTTTAACGATAAATATGAATCTATGTGTATTGACAATTTTGACATATTTTTACTTTTAGCTAATATCTAGTTAGTAAATATTGTAAATCAACATTCAGTAAACTACTACCTAATGACCTGACGGGACCTGTAACCTACCGTCAGATCAAAAGATTATCTCAGTAATGGTTACTGGTTAGTAATGATATTGCTACAATACTTGGGATTTTAGGGGGGAAAGGGGAGCAGAACCCATTAGGATTTTTATATACCGTGCTTGTTTTAGGATTTTTAAGAATATGTGGTAGAAATTGGTGGTAGTAGCATATGAAATTGATATTTCTATTTAACGAGTACCTTAAAATTATAGTCATTATAATTTATTAAATGTCTCCAATGATAGCAATACGATAAACAATCAATGTTCAGCATGGTAGGCACTTTTATGTCCAGACAGTGTATATTCTATGCAGTGACCGAAGAAAATAATAATAAAACATCATTTACAATCTGGTAACTTCTTTTGTTCTTTTTAGCGAGTACTGTCAAATTGCGTCCTTTTGGCTTCAAATTTGTCACGGTTTTCGATAATTTGGAACCTTAGCTAATCATTACCGCTTCCCCGTACACAGTATATAATTGAAATAGCAAGATATTCTGTTATTATATCAGATATTAGTCAAAATTATACTTTAACGCTATTTACACCTGGGATCAAACCATGGCTATCTAGTCAGGACAACACCATATACGCATACTGCACCTTACTTTATTATTCATGAACACACACTATATACTGTATAAAATGAAGTTTTATTTATTTATCCTATTTATAAAACAAACGCTCTAATTGTTCACTTCTACTTCTTTATTTTCATGTATACGAAAAATGTAAAGAAAATATCACGAAAAAGAAATAAGATAAGACGAAGACAACAGAAGATCAGACCCTCAGCTCTTACTACACAGTAAAAAATAGTTGTGTTAATTCAACACAATGCGGTGTCCCAGCGTGACTACCACTTTTTTGTGTTAAATCAACACTACACACGGTGTTGATTTCGGTACTGGGAGGGGAAAAATGTTGTGGCTGTAGCTAGACTTGATCATGGGTTGCTCAGTTAGAAGTCGAGCGTCTTACCGACTTCGTTAAATCGTCAGACGTAAAGAACATTAGATTGAAACAATATAGAGGATAAAAAATGTTGCTGAACTTCAAACACAAAAAAAGTTACTCTAACGATTTATGCCATGATTTAATCACTTTCCCATTGGTGAATTAGGGATCACAATCCCCATTTATTAAGAATATGTTCCATTTCTATGAAAACAAGCGCAGCATTTGACATGTTGTTACGATGAAAGAGCAGTACTGCTGCTTAAGTGTTTGGCCGTCGCCATTTCATAGAAATAGACTATTCTCAATGAATGGAAATTCTGGTTCTCAATTGACAAATAGGAAGTGACTAAACCATGGGATAAGTCGTGCAAGTAACTTAGTTTGTTTTGGAGGTTCAGCAACATATATTTGACCCCATACACTGTTTAAATCAATAGTGTAGTCGTTTAATTCAAATGTTGTTCAGTAAATATCATTTGCTTCTAGTACTTTTTCTGTCTGACGATTCAGCCAAGTCAGTAAGACGCTCGACTTCTAACTGAACAACCCATGTTCAAATCTCACTGCAGCCGTAACTTTTTTTCACAGTACCGAAATCAACACAGTCTGTTGTGTTGATTTTACACACAAAAGTGGTAGTCACGCTGAGACACCGCATTGTGTTGAATTAACACAACTATTTTTTGCAGTGTATATGCTAATACTATACCTGATTTTTCCTCTAATTTTTTACTTGTTTTCTGGTTTCTCTCTTCATTTTCCCTTTCCTCTGCAGGAGAAATCAGGCATATAATTAACAAGTAGATATCAAAGGTATTTGAAGGTACTCATAAATTACGACAATTACCTCATAAATCACGATGCGTAATGTGATAAGGCGATCGTGTACACATGTTCCTGGTATGGCCACCAGGAGGACTTTTGGAATTTCGTTTGTTAGACCAGTAAAATGAATCTTTTCATGGGGTATGATTTTTTTTATGGAAGTCCATATTCATGAGAATGATGGACAAAAAAAAGAAATAGTTTTGATTTCTTTCAAAATATGGGCCAGAAAAATTGTCAAACCTTAGCATGGTCATATCAGGGACATCCACATTACTTGATTTTTATGGCCAAGACAACCTAAGCCTGTCATGTGTCTGAGGGATGACATCCTTCGGCGACCAATTCTGGCAGTACGTAGTGGAAGTTAGTGGTGTTCAAATATTACATAATTATTAAAGGGGGAGGGGTTCAAACTTTACCCATTTATAATCATAATACGAATAAGACATCAAAGCAATGCCTACGTAACTAGGCCAAAAAAATGTATAGGCATATGTTAACAAGAGCAGTCTGAAGGTCGCAAACCGAGCAGTCGTAGCGCAGCGGTAGGGCGTTGACATAGCATTTGGGAGGTCCTGGGTTCAATGCTAGAGGCCGACAATCCTGACTGAGGTTTCTCCATGGTTTTTCCTCAGTCACACTAGGCAAATGTTGGGGTGGCACTTTCAACATAGGCCCTGGCCGACAACTTCCCGAATCCTTTCCCCTCCCCTATCCCGGCCTGAACTTTAGATGCATACAGGCCATAAATAAAGTTCAAATTGAATTGAATTTCAAGGCCGCAAACCCCTCAATCATTTCTTTACTGCTCAGAACTTCGAAGAATAAAAACAAGACAAAAATAATATTTACGCTTCGTTACTTAATGCGCAAACTCTACTATACAGGGTGGTGCATTTAAAAGTTGCCACCCCCTTTATCTCGCAATAGAGTGGTTTGTTTCAAAAATTCCGAAACACGTCAACTTTGGTTTCGAGGGGGACGAAATATTGTGACAATTTTAAGTGTGCTATCCCATCCTCCGCGGTCTAGTGCCAAAGGGTTCAATTTTCTTAAATGGCAACATGGGTCGAGTTGCACATCATTTGAAAGCTACGTTCATTCGGTTTACGAAAAAGTTGTTATTTTTTTTTAATTTTGCCGAATACTTCGGAAGAATTTTCGTATCGACTATTTATCAAGTATACATACGAAGATCTCAACAGAAGAAAGATGTTATCCTGTTAAACATTATGCTTACAATAAACTACCCATTATACCGTTGATGCGACTGTATTTAGCGCGTTGTGATTCAAAATTACTAAAGTTAGTGTCTGCTGGCCGGTAGACACAGGCTAAACGCACCTGTTTGTATTGAATTGTAAGTTCGAGTATCAGGTACTCAGCAGAGGCGGAATATGTTTGGAGACCGGTCTAGTATTTCACTCTGATGTCTCTTTTCACGTCACGTAAACTGCGATCTCACCTCCCCTTTTGACCTCACGATAATTTCTGAAGAGGGAATAGTTTTCAGTGTTAACGATGGAATTCTGCAGAGACAGTTTCCGTCAAGTTTCACTAATTCCAGCTAAATGGACGGAGAGGGCGGAGAGAATGGCAGATACTCCGTGGAAATGTTGAAAAGGCTCTGCGCATTGACATGTACTACGTGCATGTTCTCCATGTATTTTGTCAATTCATTGTCGACAAGCTGTTGTTTAAGTAGCTGTTGCAGAAGAGGGGAGGGGGGAAGAGAGAACCTTAGCTTCCAATTGCTTCACGTGAGAGTGGTTCTACGACACAAGATCGAATGTAAAAAGAGCGAACGAGAAAAGAGTGACTCCAGTAAAGTGACTACAAATAGGGCGAATGACAAAAAGAGCGAATGACAAAAAGGGCGAATGAAAAAAGAGCGAATGACCAAAAAGGCGAATTACAAAAAGAGAGACTATCAAAAGGGCGAATACCAAAAGAGCGAATGACAAAAAGAGCGACTACCAAAAGCGCAAATGCCGAAATAGCGAATTACAAGAAGAGCGACTGCTGGAAGGACGAATGCCAAAAAACTGTTTTTTTTTTTTCATATGGTGACTTGTTCAGTAGGAAATCAAGAACTGCAATTTTGTTTTGTTTTACGCTTTTATTTGATTCTATTGGTTAAATACATTCTCACATGCGACTGATTTCACATTCTTTAAATGCGCTGCTACTTATCTGTAGAAAAATGATTTATTTCTCAAGAGATGGTTTCATCAGCTGTTTACATCAGCCGCAGGTATTTTAATAGATACAGTCCTGGGTTGGTGTAGAATAAGTTATTACTACTACAACAATTGTGCTTTTTCTAAAACGACATGTTAAAGCCACCCATTTCTAATATTGAGACATTCGATTACGTTTTGTGTTGTAATTAACTACGATTAGTAGTTTTCACTTTATCAGAGTATGCTCGGTAACGGGTACAAGGGTTAGTTATCATGAATGAATATACTTGAAAAACCAATAAAATGTAAGGAAGCTTCCAATAATACTAAAACCTAGATGTAGTTTAATTTAACGCCGGCCAATAATTGATAGTGTTAGAATATTTTTATTGATTATTTTCCATTTGAGTTCGAATAATATTCATCGTTTCGTAATTTAGATATTTTGCTGACACGATTGGACAGCGTTGTGCATCACTAGACCAAACGCCAAAAATTCATTTTGAGATAATTCAGTCTACATACAGTTCATGAACACTTACTTAACCTTTAGAAATATTTCTTGCCAACCGTTCCCAATACATTTTGTTATTCGCCCTTTTTGATACTGATAGATTTTTTAAAAACTGTTCATGTTATTTCCCAACAGAATACGCCATATAGAAAAATGTTAAGAAATGGCGCTTGGTCTAGTAATGTATAACGCGCTGTACAATTATTTAATCATGCTTCATTTTATTGAAATCTTAAACAATGGAGAATGTAGTAGCTTTCTGACGTCCCTAACGTCTATATTCTAGGCAATAGGCTTATTTAATGAATACGAAGTTTCTTATATTAGAGTTGCACTACATAGAAATAGTAGCTAAGTCAACAGAAAAGTCCATTTACAAAACGTAACAGTGCATAATTCTTTATTAAATACTGTATTTCTTACTTAATAACTAATATTTTCGTGTTTGCTAGTTTAACGCATTATATAAAAGTGTAGAGAAGGTTAGTGTTAGCGTGAAAGAGCGCTGCTGCACGTTTGATTTGACCTTCATTTCGGTTATAAATTGGAAATTTAGTTTTGCTTAAATTAATTCGTTAGCCTAAAACATCATATTGGATTATAATTAGCATCTTGTTATTTATTTATTTATTGAACACGACAGGTTGGATACCTAGTTGAGGTGTTCAACATACATGTCATATTCTACACACACATATATTTATATATTTGGAGATTCATAGTGACAAATTCTGTCAAAGCAATTCATTACGAATGAAATTTTTATATTAAATATATCTGACAACAAAACATAGTTGTACGTCTTGCAATTAAGATCAAAAAACACTGAACTGCTGAACAAGACTATATTATTCGTAAAAAAAAAAATGCAGTTCAGTGTTTTTTTTTTAAATATATCTGTATCAGGACACGTTTTAAGAATACAGTAATATAATGAGCACATTCTCCTAATAGGCGATATATCTAATACATTCGTTCTTTGGGCCGGGAGATGGAAAACTGCATCACGATGTCGAGTAAGTCTGTGCGGGACGTGCAATCCTATTTCTGACAACAAGCTTTCCGAGTTAATATTGCTATGTAGTCGTCTGTGTAGGAAAGATAATAGAAAGTTAACTCTTCTGTTTTCCAGAGATTGTAATGCGTATTTGTTTGCTAGGTCCAAGTACTTTTCGAACTTAGGATATATTCCTGTTTCTTTGTAAGTCAGAAAGCGAACAAATTTAGACTGTATAATTTCTATTTGGCGAGTGTTCTTCTTTGTAATAGGATGCCATACTACCGCAGCGTATTCTAACTTTGACCGAACATACGCCGTATATAAAATTTTTAGAACATTAATATTTGAAAACTCGTTTCCTAATCTGATTACAAACCCGAGGTTCCTGTGATCTTCACTAATAATACGTTTAATGTGCATGTCAAACGAAAGGTTGGACTTTAATGTCACACCAAGATCCGTAATAGAACCTACTCGGACCAATGGTGAATCATTAATTTTGTAATTGAATTTTAAATAGTTCCTCTTTTTCGTATAAGACATTACACTACATTTTGTAATGTTTAATAACACCATGTTTGTTTTGCACCAATTGGAGACTGCAATGATGTCGTTTTGTAAGGCTACAGCATCCGATTCGGAAGAAATACTGCGATAGATTTTTAAATCATCTGCATACAGAAGTTTGTTAGAAGATGTTATTACAGCAGGCAGGTCATTTGCATATAACAGAAATAAAAGAGGTCCAAGGTTCGATCCCTGTGGTACCCCAGATCCTACGACATATTCCTCGGTTATAATAATTTTGTAACGCACACGGTGTTTACGATGACACAAATAAGACGCTACTAACTGACGAAGTTTCTCTGAAAAGTTGAAAGTTACAAGCTTGCTAAGAAGGATATCGTGATTAATGACATCAAAGGCTTTTGAAAAGTCGGTATAAATTACATCTACTTGACCTTTGTTATCTATTTGTGTAGCTAAGAAATGTATAAATTCAACAAGGTTAGTCGCAGTCGATTTTTTTGTCAAGAAGCCATGTTGGAAGGGAGAAATAATTGGACGAACGTGTGTATATATTTCTTCATGTATAATAATTTCAAATACTTTGGCTGGTGCAGATATTATGGCTATTGGGCGACAATTTTTAGGATCATTACTCGTGCCAGCACTTTTTGGCATGTGGCAAATATCGGCAAGTTTCCATTTGGTAGGGAATTCACAGGTAGCTATTGATTTGTTGAAAATTGCTTGTAGCGGATATTTAAGTATTTCAACACAACCTTTGATAACATAGGGCGGTACTTTGTCAGGACCAAAAGATGACCTAAGTTTCAGTTTCTTTATAGCATTTTCAACGTCCCTCAGTTCGATGTGTTCCAGGGATAATTGATCTAAGATTTCGGAACTACTGTGTTGCGTTAGAGTATCAAGATTATATTTTGACACATTGTGTATCACTTGAAAGTTTTTCATGAATGCATTCGCAATAGCTGTTTCATCACTTAAGGACTGCCCCTCGTACTTAAGTACGTTGCATTCCGGCTTAGTTCTTTTATTTTTTACATATGACCAAAAGCTTTTGGGATCGGTTAGAATGTTAGTCTCGCAATTAAGCATATATATTTTATAAGCATTAGATATTTCTCTTTTGGAATGAGCAAGTAATTCTTTAAATTTATTATAATGATAACTAACATCGCCGATTGCTTGCTTCCAATTTCTACGATGGTATGCCTTTCTCCTGACGAGTTTCATTATGCAATTTGAAAACCAGACAGGGTACTTCAGTTTAGATCTTTTACGTGGTACACATTTATCGAAAATGGCATACAATATATTATAGAAAGAATCGACACCTTCGTCAACAGTTAACCTATCAGATACACTCTCCCAATTTGCTGATGCAATGTCGCGATATAATTGCTCGTAATTGGCTTTGGAAAAGTTGTAATCTATTGTTTGTTGTTTAATTGTATTCTTGACTAGCTGTAATTGAAACTTGTTGTCTAGAAATATGTTTTATTAAGTTCAGTTTAAAATTATATGTGCAGTTACCGGCAGACAGCCACGATTTTTTTCTACAATCGAACGATTTTATAGTCTTTTACTTGTTAACTGCGATTAACTACGTTCGCGTCTAGTGTTGCTACCTCACTACTATAAAGAGGGACCCTAACTATCTATTTGTATAAATGTTCGTTTAGGTCTATCTAAAATTGTTGTTTAATGGTGAAATTGTAGGCTTTTAGTAAGCAGATCTGTTAACTATTCTCAAAATTATTACAAATTAGGGATACTTTGATGGTTGTAATTACTTCAAAGAGGTCAGAAATTATCGATTCGTTTTGTTGCGATACCATATGTAACGATAGTCGTGAAGAACTTCAGTTTTATTACTTTAGTTTTTTGTGTATTACTTTCTAGAAAACAACTAGTTCGAAATAGTAGTAACTTTGGGCTCGTTCGGAAACTACGAACGAGTTTAACGCGTTAATCTCGTTCTCTCACGAAGCGTTCGGAAACCACTTTCGTGAAGTTCGTTCATTTAGTTAGCCGTTCGGAAAGTCGCTCTCAGTTAATTTTGTTCGCGCACGAAACAAACTAGCTCTGACTTCGTGAACTTCGTTACAATTAACATGGCCACCATCCGCATGATAAATTTACCTCGTTTCGCATCATGTAATCTTATTTTGCTTCATCTAGAGGTATAAAAGTATAGCCATGGCTGCTATTTCTGCAGTAGGGAATAATTTTGACACAACTAATATACATAGCAGATTAATACAACGGTTTATCTTAAACATTTGATTTATCTTTACTTTCCCATATTTAACACTTTTTCGAGCTGTGGATTGCAGTTAGATATCACGATTGACACTAGATAGCACCACCAATAAAAGATGAAACTATTGAAGAATGCTTTTTCTAGAGGCTTTTTGAGTAAAAGAAAGAATAACATATAGTACAAAATTATTGCGTTTATGAAAGAAACTCTCCAGTTCTGTGTATTATGACAAACTGTTTTAATGATTTCAGTTAAACAACAAGTTTTAGCTTTTATAAAGCCTGAATGCACCACGTTCTTTCTCGTTTAAATTGTAATCCGCGAAAAGCATTAGATTTGTATAAGATGGAATTGAATTGAATTTTATTTGTGGCCTGTAGACATCTAAGGCTGAGGGCGGTATAAAATTGACTCTTATCAAGTATTTATTAAAATAGTTGTTTTGTCTGTCGGCCGATCGGTCTGCGGCGATAGGCCATCGGCTCGAAGGTCCCGGGTTCGAGTCCCGGCAGGGGCATGAGTGTGAATTTTAACAGCTAAAGGCCAATCGTGACGGGCCGAAGTCCAAAGTTACTAAACTGGCCCATATAAAAATAGTTTCCCAAAGTGGCTTAATTTTGCTCAACTATATATTGGTTTCTCTTCTTGGCAATACAATTTGACTAAGACGTTAAATGTTAATTCCTTGCAATTTATTTTAAATATTTTCTGTAATTGGAACATTTTTCTTGTGCCGTAAATGTGACTTAGTTGGCAAAGTCATGGAAATTATGAAGGATATAGAAGTATGTAGGAACTTCAGCCAGATAATTCTTGTATCTAAGAGAATCGGTTTATTCTACTGTTGACCAAATGCAACGAGTAGAATGCTACGTTCGTTATACAACTGTAACAAATTAAATTTGAAGTGAATAGAAGGTATTTTTCCAAAGAAAGGTCTTACATGTTGGTAAATAACGTTATTGTTGGAAGAGAATCTCTCCAAGAAACTAACTTGCTTCGTATTTTGAGCCTCGTGTCCCTACTTATAACCACACCTTCTATTTTCGTTTATTTCTTTGTTATACATGAGAGTCGGTGTCTATCGTTACCCTGACAACGGAAACCGGAGCGTTCGGAAATTACGAAGAAAACGAATTTCACGAAAATAATTTTCATCGTTAAGATCGTACATTCCGTGAATTTCGTTATGTATTTCCGAACACGCCCTTTGATATATGTAATGGTCTTTTTTAGCGAATATTACGTTAAATAGCAAATGTTAAGTAAAACTGTACTTCACGCTGGTGAGAATATAAATCGTAAAGAAATGTAGTTCATTCTTGTATTTATTGAATTTCAAATTATCCTTTTGAATTTAGGTAGAAGTATTTATAAGTGTAAGTGCAATCTTGTGTTTCATTTTCTATATAATTTCTCCGATCGCCACCCCCTGACCACCACCTACTACCGGAGAGAGAGGGAGAAAAAAAACTTGGCACAAAAATTGGTTGTGTAAAGATCTTGGATGGGTTCCTGATTGGAAGAAAAGTTTCAAACTGGTGTCCGCTTAGAGTTTTAAAAACTTCCTCAATTATGAACCGATTGGAACAAAACTTGGTACAAAAATGGGTATATTCTATTTACAATAACGTAGTTGTGTAAGAAAATCAGCATGACGAACTAAAACTTTCAAAATAGCAACCGTTTGAAATTTTAAATGTATATTCTCGTGCGGCCCTGTGATAAAAAGTATATTTTTAAAAAAAATCAAAGGAAAGGGGGTTCCTAACGAAGAACTGGGAGATTCCTGATCTGAAGACAAAAGGCTATTATTAAAATTTAAAAATCTTTAGTTTTATGATGGAGATTATAGTTACAAAATTATATCAGTGTTATTCAACTCACTACTATTAAATAGTCAACAATAATAATAATAATAACAGAGTTTAATCATGCAATGTATGTGCACCTAAGCTTGTGGATTCGGTAGCGCGTCAGAAGGGCCCGGACAAAAGGACGAGCACAGAAAGTTCCGAGACAGAACGGCCCCGAGTCAAAATGTCATTCGCTCTTTTTGTTATTCGATCATTTTCTCATCCGACCTTTTTGTCATTCGCGCTTTTTGTCATTCGCTCTTTTTGTAATTCGCCCTATCTGTAGTCGCTTTTCTGGAGTCGCTCTTTTGTCGTTCGCTCTTGTTACATTCGATCTTGTATCATGCTACCTTGAGAGTTGGAGGAAGAGATATTGGTTGCAAACAGTGTTGCAACACCTGTGGCTTTGTTACAGTCCATTACATTTCAGAAAGGGGCAAAAAGGAGTAGAATAGAGTGTATTATTAAATTACCGTTTACTCTGTTAGTTTCAAATAAAGGTTTGAACAGATTATGTCTCATGAGAGAGGTATCATTGATGCTATATAATTCGAAGCGTTTAAATTAAAGTAGTCCCATTTCATAGCGACCGAAAAAAAAATAGTTATGAAAACACTTAAGAGATATGGTACTTATTCTAGAGCTTGGAACTTGGAACTAGATGAAACAGATAAATGATTGTGGCACACGAAATATTCACACAATATGATAATAATCGGCTGACTATTTGTCTAGAGCATTACGTTTGTAATGATTTCACTTTGAATATATTTATGCCATATTTTACATTCGCTATACCTGGATCAATACTGATATTGCATGTAATAAAATATTTGAAGTTTTTGTTCGCATAGTTCATTTACACATACACACACACACACACACTTTCATTGTACAGATTACACACATAATTTCTTTAGATGGGGTATCACGACACTCAAGGTATATAACACTAAACACTTATGAAGGATATTTGTAACACAAACACATTTTATGACAGAAAAGAAACACATGGGAAATAAATAAATATATTTAAAGAGCAGTATTTTGAAAGAAAGCACTTCCTATTGATATTCGGACCTCGTCTGTACTATGTGACTCATTTTCTTTCAGATGTAAGTGCCAGTAGTTCACGTTCGTTAGTAATGATCTTTTTTACTCGACCGACAACTATAATATTTTTTTCGTCACTCGTGTATACATTTTTCATCCCATATATTTCCTTGGCGCGGCGAAGCAAGCTGAGTCGCTTAATAGTCAGAGACTCTGTTATTAGTAATTTACTGTTATTAGTAATTTACTCTGTTATTAGTAAATTACAAATCTGTGACTTTTGTGAAATCGGGGCCTCTTATTTTCATTGAATAATTATTTTGTACTGGTTGGTTGGGGGGCCCCTTCGCGTCGACCCCCCTCCTCTTACGCGCGGCTGGTCTCGCGGTGGTTTTATCGTCGCCACTGGTAATTTATAACGACGTACACACTTTCAACACTTAAAGATACATAAAACTAACGAATACAATAATAAAAAAATATACAAACATTATTTGAAGATTATTATTTTACAATAAATATGCAAAACGAACACTAAAATACTGGGAAATGGCTGAGATGTCAAGGGAGAATGAAAAACTGTCACCTATGGAGCTGCATAACAAACGACTGCTATACTACAAGATTTACTTCTGCACGATGCTTTTGCAATTTTTAGTCTGATTGGAACGCTAACTCTTCATTCCACTAGCACTATCTAGTAGACCTTACAGCTACTTGGCTACACAAGCCCACCTGAAGGTCATAAAACAGACAACACCAAACGAGCTGCTTCGACACCTCCATCGGTCTTCGCCACTACTCGAGCTATGACTGCTGTGAGCACGCAAAGCACCTGACTTTGTTACGGTGACTGTTTCCACTCCCACTCCAATCGCTTTTGCAGCACCTTATAGGTACATATTTCCGTATCGGTGATCATATCTTCGCAAAAAACAGCAAGGACTTTTTTGGTTACTTTGTAGTTCACTCCAATAAACTCCTGTTTGAGGACGATTTGAAAATATATAGAAGTATAAGTCAAATTATGATCGATATGTTGTTACGATCAGATATAGGGAACTTAAGTATTTATTACAGTATAAATTAATAGAATTCTAACATTTTTTCCGGTATTTAACTTGTTGAATACGTATGATTTAGAAAGGGTATAATACCAAAACTTAGGACCAAGTGGCCGTAGCTCAGTTTTCGGGCATGGGGTTAGTATCGGATATGGTCCTGGGAACGATCCCAGCGGCTAATCGATTTTTTTCAGGGTTTCCTTCAGTCACATCAAGCAAATGCCGGGTTGGTACATACAAACTAGGCCCTGATCGACTATCATCCAACATCCTTTCCCCCTATCCTATACCGGGTCTGAGAAGCCAAAAGGGTATAAATAAATATCCAAAGCGATGGCATTATATTTGACCATAAATTGGCTTTTGAGTATTAGTTGAGTTAAAATTTTGTGAAGCTTTGAATAACAAACAGTCTTCATCTTCATTATGAGTGTGGGTAGAGAAATTGAATGAAAGGAACATAGAATTTGTAATATCCATGCTACGTGCAAATTAGAATTAAAATCCGTTATTTGGTTGCTGCAAAAACACAAGCAAATCGTTTTAATTGAAGAAAATACATTTAAAGAAACATTTGAAGTTAGAAACTGGTGACACCTATTGATAATATTTGATATCTAATACAATAATAAGTTTGTTTGATTTTCTGTCTGTGAACAGCAGAACAGAAAATTTACTCGAAATATGCAAAATATTTCTTCTTAAGCAATTTAATTTAGCGCGGATGGACGAAAGACGAGTTTTGCATGATATGATAATATTGCTCAAAATAATACATTTCAACGCCTCTCCTGACCTGCTATCTCAGATCAACTTACAATTCCCTCAAATGAAAACTCGATTAAATGTTATTATATTTCATGAGATTAGAACGAATACGATGAAACTATCTCCTACATGGCGGATGATGAAAAATACATATCTCAAGTGGTGAAGAAAAACAATAAACTAGACATTTTGGGCATGAATCTTTGTAAGTTTAAGAACAAAATAAAGGAACAGTGTAGTCGGGAGTGCTAATTTTGTACTAGTTTCTGACAACGTATACACTGTAGTTTTTCACAATTATTATTCTATTTATTTTTTAATTATTGTAATTTTCTCTAATATGTATCATTGCTTCTATGTGTTATATATTAATCTTATAGTTATTACTATTACCATTTAAAAATTTTAAGTATTGTCATTTTGTTTAACATAGCTTGTACGTGTTGTACAGGGTGTTTCAAAATAACACTGATGAACCTAGACTACCTCATGAAAATAAGAAAACAAGCGTAGACCATCTATGCTATGGTGCCCAAATGATTCGTTTCGGCGCTATAGCCTGCCGTAACCGTGGGAGAATTAACTTTAGAGCGTGATATTTCAAATACCATGAACAGTAGAACTACGGGGTCAAGGTACCCTCAAAGATTTCAAACCTGCTGTATCGAGAAAAATCCACATTCAAAAATTCGACGTACCTGGGAATCCCTTACTTCCTTTGAGGAATCCCTTGCGCTTCCATTGCACAATGGACATTTCCGGTAGTATTTTTTTATTGCAATTAAAAATTCTTCTGTTAAAGTAGACTACGGAAAACATTTTCTTTTATTTCTGTGATGCAATTATCAAGAGTAATAAAGACTTGCTTCAAAAGAATCTCAGCCTTGCGCTTAATCGAGCGCCGCCATGTTATTACGTAATCAGTCTGCCGACTGCTTGTCATTAACATACAGATGGTATTTGATTTGTTAGTATTGTTTAAAAGAGACAGCAAAAATGGATCGAAAGAAATCGTATAAGTGGTGAATAGCGTTTCTGTATGTCTCAAACGTCATTTAGTTCGTTTTATTCATTTAAAATTGATTTTTACTTTTAATACTTTTTTAAGATATTGATATATTTTCGTAGCATCAATACTAATTTATAGCAGCTCTTTTTACATTATTAAATCATAGGATATCTTCTAATAATGCTCTTTAGAACTCTTGTATTTAAAAAGAATTACCTATTTTTTCTGTAAAAAAATGTGGGTTTTTACATTGGACAATCGTATACTTTTTTTAATGAATGCTAGTGAAGCATATTTCAAGAACTTAAAAGCACATGAAGTAATAGTACTCGTTACTGCCATCTGTTAACA
>JAGDQP010007827.1:40999-65566 GCA_022664845.1 Lepisma saccharinum | reverse complement strand
AGAATTTTTCTACTTTTCTCTTCCTCTTACTTCTTCTTCCTCTTCTTCTTCTTATTATTATTATTAATTCTGCTATTAATGCCAATATTTCTAATAATAATTGTGAAACAATAAGAGTTATTTCCTTTCTTTTGATTTGAAATAAAAAAAATATTAATAGGCAACAAAGCTTTTTCTCAGTTTACAAATTAGTTTGTTCTTCTGTTATATACTTAAAAAAACAAAAATAATCCATTATAATTAAATAAAATATTTTTTTTTCTGAATGTTGCGTGAAAGTAAGAAAGCTTTAATATAGCATAACCCTGCAATGAGTTCCTTTTATCCACACCAGGCAGTAGAATGTTACTAAACCGCACTGTCACCTGCCGTTAGTTTCGAGAACTTGTTCAGCAACGAACAGAAAATTGCGAATTAGCAAGATTACAGATAAAACTATTATCTTTAGTAATAAAATAATTCGTTTTGTATGTAATTTAATTTAGCTGTGAGTGTCTTGTAGCAATATTTCTATATAGCTAATGGTGCTGTTAAAACAGACACACTGCTCACCATTAAAAATGCAACACCAAAAAGGAGAAAAGATAGCAGCCCGCAAATTTGGCACCGGACCCACGCGACGTGGTGATGCAAAACGCGAACGTCGCCTAGCCTAATGCCACGGTACCGCCAGATAAGGAAGCGGCCATCATTATGGTGCAGACAGAAGCGGGATTCGTCTGAATCGAGGATGTCCTGCCATTAGGCTCTCCATGCGCGGAGTTGGCAACACTAGTGTATTCTTGCATACCCATTCTGTGCTCAGTGGAAGCCGCAGCAATATGCACCATGCAAATATGACCTGTTCTTCCAAACGACGTACAACTCTTCGTGCGAACACTGAGCGCTGTGCAGCATCCGCCAGTGCGTGCGCCAGTTTTCGGGATGTTGCTGCTCGATCCGCCAGAGCCGTACACACAAGTCGTCTGTCCTCGCGACCCGCGATATGGTGCAATTGTTGGGATCCGGCACTTCGCTGCGTAGTATCTTCGTGAACCCATCGAGTCTATTTGCGCTGCAATATGGACGCAGTGCTTCTAATATGGGCACCAATATCGTGGAAGGATAAACTTCACTCTCCATATGCTACAGTCCTTCGCCGATCTAAGGTGGAGACCTGCTGGCAGGGTTGCCATGTTCGATAACGAGGCACCTTTCGACCACACACACACACTCACGTGACACCAAGAGTTGTATACTACTGCTTTGTGGTTCTCTGGCCTGGCTCCGATTGCTGTTCCTAGATGGCATACCCGGCGCCTCTTATAGGTCACGGAGCTGTCGTGCTAATCAGTTGTTTATCTTTCCACGCTCTACATATTTTGCATTGATCCGATATCTCCTTGATGTTGCATTTTTAATGGCCAGCATTGTATGTTACTAGATACGATTAATAATAATTTTGTTTCAGATTTTTTTCTAGTAGCTACAAATACTACCTGCGTTCTATACATACTTTTTGATATGTAATTTCGTCAGAGAAAATACAATTTCATGTGATTTATATATTTTATGGTATTGTTCTAGGTTGTGTCGAACCTCCGGGCAATTACGGACCCTGCAGCTGCTCAGGCGCCCTATTTCTACCTGGCCTTAAACATACGAGATAAGAACGTTCTGCATATCAAGAAAATACGTCCGTTGTGCTATCGTGTGTGAGTGTAATTTCTCAGAAGAATAACTTTAACAGTTTCATACATAAGCTAAATAGACAAACAAACATTTGCAGTTTTAGCGAATTCAACAATTTTTCTGACTTTACAGTCCTTTATTTCTGGACTGTGGATTCTTGTTCATTTTTTTAATGATGGAAAGTAAAGCATTAAATTAAAAAAAAAACTTAGTGGCAATTATTATTATTGTTTTAATATACTTTAATATAATATATAGTTAATTTTCCAAACTTTTAAAACATTAAGAAAGAAAATATTAATAATTTGGAGTGTAGGCAAATTAAAATGAATTTTCGATGTAGATAACAATTATTTCTTGCAGGTATTCTCATGTTTTATTTATAGGCTAACTGCCTATGGCTATCCTCGAAGGAAACACGACCGTGAAAGAGAATTAGTTCGGACACGCCTGAAGATACCATCCCGACATTCATCTGGGACAGGAAAATCCTGAAAGAATTCAGTCGAATTGTTCAGCTCAGAGCAGAGCCCAGGCTTCCAAATTACAGGTCAAGAAATACAACGCAGCGTGTTTCTCTTATACCCAGCATATGGTGAGTGTCGTCGTTTTTAATATATTTCTTATCAGTCATTCCGAAAGTATATACTTACTATCTGCGTAAGATTTCCGGTTGAAGTTAAAGTTCAGGCGTGTAACATGAAAACCATTTATATCCACTTCAGGAATATTTTACAAAAAAAAAAAAAAAAAAAAAAAAAAAAAAAAGTTTCGGAGCCGTTCTAACACGGATAAATGTAGTTTTAATTCGAAATCTCTTAGCCATAGATAAAAAAGTTTTATTTTTGGATGAAAAATATTTTTAGAAAAAAAGTGGGTGAATTTTGATAATACGCGCCGTCGCTAAATATATTAGGTGTCATTCAGATATTACGTCAGCACATTTGGTAAATTTAGACTCCCCTCTCCTTAGTAAGTAACATTAAATAGATGTACTATCCCTAATATATAGACATCCAGCAAAAATAAGCAAAGCTTGAATCCCCTCCTCCCGAATGCTGATATTTGAACAACTCTTGACGTGAAAATATGTATATGCTTTAAATACATATTTAACTGTACTGCGTAGTCTCAAAATTCGATAATTATAGTAAAAAATAAATAACGGATTTTGATACTCTGCGTCACAATTAAATATGTAATTGAATAATGTACATATTTTGTGTCAGGTGTCGTTCAAATATTATGTCAGCATCCGGGAGCAAAGAGACTCAAGGTTTTTATACTTCTGCTGGGGGTCTATATATTAGGATAGGGTATCTATTTAATGTTGCTTACTAAGAGGGAAGGGGTCTAAATTGACCAAAAACGTGCTGACGTAATATCTTAATGACACGTAATATTGTGTAAGAAAGTGCTCATAAAATGTTCCAAAAGTGCTTGGAAGTGAATAAAGTGTTCTGAAAGTAGTAGAAACTAGTTTCCAAAACACACTTTTGGAACACATTAAAATTTAGGGCTCTTTCTTTGCACTTTTGAGCACTTTTGTAGCACTATTAAGGAAACACTTTTGTTCAGTTTTAAAACACTTTTGAACACCTTTGAGACGCTTTAATAGCACTTTATTTCACTTTCGGACACTATTAAAGTGTTCGAAAGTGAGCTAAAGTCGTTTCCAGAAAGTGCTCAAAGGTGTTCAAAAAAGTGTTAAAAAAGTGTTTTTTTTTTTACAGTGCTGGTGGTAGCTTATGTGCACTACCCCCGACTGGACTCCGACTCACTTGTTTAACAGTGGGCGTTCTGACTGGTTAAAAAAAAAAAAAAACTTCACAAGTCACAAGGAAAACGTTCACAAAGTCTATTATTATGTTTGTTCAATATAGATTTAATATATTAAACTGCAAAAAACTAAAGTACGGTATTAACTGTGTACCTTGGTAGGGTTTGAATTTTCTAAACTGTGAGGATCCTGATCATTTTGGTGGGCGTTCTGACCATTTTTAGAAGTAAGCGATATGACCAGTTGGCGTTCTGACCGATTATGCATTTGGGCGTTCTGACCATTTTGATGAACGTTGTTGCCGTTTTTACGAGTGGGCGTTCTGATCGGTGGGCACTCTGACCATTTTTTGAATTTGCGTGTTTTGCCGTTTTGGTGGGGTGGGCGTTCTGACCATTTTCAGAAGTGGGCGATCTGACTAGTGGGCGTTCTGACATAGTCCCCTTTAGGCATCTCAGACTCCCTACTATGCAGCCCTTTCTAACATTAAAGATGGATACCAGTTGTCTAGCGAATGAAGGTGTTATCGCAGACGTATGTTCTTCGATTGATCCCGTAAGGACGCTGTAAAAGCACTTTTTATTGATGTGGTTTAGACCTAAATTGTACCAACTATCAAAATATTGTTCTTAGTTTCAAAGAAAAGACAACGAAAAGATAGTTGTTTGAATCTGTCATTACCACTTTAATTGAAGGTTGCTGCAAAAGTTTTACGATCTTTTGTCTTCAAACCACTGCAAAAGTTTTATATTTTATATCGGTTTTCTGAGCTATGCCGCCACAAGGAAGTGTCATTATAGCATGATGGCCATCTCTAACTTTGTTCACTTGTACATTTGTTCACTCAACAAAACAAGAAGTCACAACAGAATAATGTCGCAAATTTGAAAATTCAATATCAATATTTACCACACAAGAGTGAAAGAAAAGGAGACGGAATTGTTGCTTGTGCTGTTACAAACTAATATTCCCCAATGAGAAAGATTAATGTCCACTAAATCAAGTTGAAGTTATGAAAAATAACACAAAAGATTTAACACACTATTGTACTGATTAGGAGAAAAGCTCAATGAATGTTAGGGCCAAAATGAGAAAATCTACAAACCTGTAATCTGAATATATTTACGTATACATAATCTAGCTCTTTTTCACAACAACCAGCATGACCTCGCAGTTACCATTTCGAATTCCAGGTAGGAATGTCGGAATCAGTCCCACGGGAAAATTACTTTCCTTCCTTTTTTTTTCTTCTTAACTGCAGGTATGGAGTGTATATTCATTTAACATTATTTTAAATAACATCTTTCAGAAATCATTTATTTTGTGCCAAATAGATACATGGAATAAATTTAATATTTCGTATTCAAGAAGAAAAGGATCTTGATGACCGTGTTTACAGGTACATTGAGAAGAACTTTTTAAAGTACGTACAGAATAGAACAATGATTACAAATGAAGAAATTATAGAAATATAAGGGCTTTGTGTACTAACCACATCTTATTGAAACATTATATCTACATTACAAAAAAAAATGACTGAGTTAATTCAACACTTTTCGGGTGTCCAAACGTTAACTAACAGTGTTTTTTTTTTGTTTTTTTCGTTAGAACAACGAGACAAACCTCTTTTTATTTCAATGATTCAACACAATTGATGAAAACCTTATTTTCCACTCAACAATGTACATAATTATTAGAACTTGTTTTAAAATGTACACAATCTATATGATCAAATTTTACGTAGAATAAAGGTTGTTTTCAACTTAACATAATGAAAATGATTAAGCAAAAAAGAATGCTGATCGCTGTAAGATTCGGTATTCTTCGTCAGGACATTAAATAACATTTTATCCAAGTCAGTATAAATAGCATGTTAAATTGTTTGTGTTACTTTCTAATCCCTGTGTACTTTTTAATAACTCGCTTTCGTGGACATTGTACCGTATGCGATGTCACTTCGGAATATTTGCAAGTAAGATTTGACGATTTGTGTAATGTAATACTGAAATAATTACTGTACTTCCATTTCTCTATCAATTTTTCGTTTGGCTTTGAGAAGACTACATCGTAGCTTTAAAAGAAATCTCGTCGTGAACATAAAAGTAGCAAACTGCATGTGAAGTAGCAAATATTATGAGAAAAGGGATACGCTCACACATTTTCTTCCCCTGGGTTATAAAGTATCGGGGAACGCATGTTTCTATTCAGTTCAATAACTTCTAACATCGCGATTAATATCAAGGTTTTTATTAAGGATTTTATAAATAAAAAAAACTAAAATTTGCTAGTATAATCGTGTAAGTAATTCTTTTCTTAGTTTCTTTATTCAAAGAACAAGAGAAAACGTATTCGAACACAAACTTAATTGAATTATATTTTTAGTCGTGATCCTTTGTAACAGAAATGGTTGGATAATTAATCGTTAATGCCAGTTTTATATAGTCCTTGCTGAAGCTGCAAAATTTCCCAGGGACTTTTAATAGTACATGGCTTGTTGATTTGCTTAATTACTTTAGTGGCTTGTTCGCGGATGAAGATGAGTTTTTCCTTAAGAGAAAATTTCAATTTAGTTATTTATCAGGATTAATATTTTTTTCTTCTTTGCACCAAACGACTACCTAGTACTGAGGTGTTTACAAACACAAATCTATTATTATTTACGAATTAAGCTACTAGTGGAATACCAGGAAAAGAGATGCAAAGGAACGCAGGAAGATTAGTCAAACCCACTGAATGTATGTATTTTTAAAACTCCAATATCAGATATTGAAGCTTTCTAATAGAGATAATTTCTGACGGTAAACTATTGACTAAAATATTTTAAATGTGGAGGAAACGGCAGAGATTGAGAAAGTTGCTTCCTGAATGTTCATCGCACATACGCATAAGGGCAAACTTACATACATTCAGACAGAAAGAGAGATGACAATAATGATGACTGCACAGTGGCGCCGAATTCTTCACATAGAAAACTCATTTTGAATTCCCAGCGAAATAAATCTATAGAACGAAAGAGAAGGGGGGGGGGGGAAACAAGGTGCAGAGGAGAATCGAACCAATTTTCACTTTTTATGCAGAAGCCGTTGTCGGTCATAAGATATCATCTCTATATTTATTACACACATATATCATGTGTGCCTGCAGAAAACCTGCCAAAGGTTTTTGGTATGAAGAATCCTACATTTCTGTTCCCCCTTTTTTCCTTTTGCTTCCCTTCTCGTATCAATGTATTCCCGACGTGCCCTGGATACTTCAGCATATTTTAACAGCAGAGAGGGGGGGGGGGGGGGGGGCGGTAGACAAACAAAGAGAGCGAAAATTTGAAAGCTTTATGATATCAAGCGTGTTTAAAACTTACCAACTAGTGTAACAGTTAGGAAACATTCTTAATAAATAATGCAAAGCTGAATTTGCATTATTTTGGTCACATTCCTAATGTAGGGATCAATTTAAATCTCAAATACAGTTTATTTAACAAACGAAAGCAAAATTGTAACTTTAACAGTCATTGTTTAGAAACACAAATTTTATTAACTAATACTTTATTATTATCATTATACTTTCTTTCTGTGTGTGAATATGTGTTTGTGCACTTTAGTTCGAAAACGGTCAGAGAATCACTGTACATGAAAATCCAAATTATAGTCTACAAGTACTCCATGTAATCTACGTTTGGCTTGAGTTATTCTTTCTCGATCACGTCACTTTAACAATATTTTGTTAATTAACCAGTGGTGGTTTTGGGTGACGTACTAGCTGCGCGACCTTGGCATCTCTTAATTATTCGCCCTTTAAAACAGTGAAAGACTTAAAACACAATATCGTAATGTTCCTGCAGTTATCTAATGTGCTTTATAGATAGAACGAAAGGATATACGGGATTGTGTTTTCTTCCAGAACCAGTTTTACTAAAAAAATGTACGAGTACGAAATACATTAATATAAAGACCGTCCCGAACCAGTCCGCTGCAACTGTGTACAAAAGGAATAGACACCAGTCCGTTGCTAACTGTGTGCCAGGGTAATGTACCAGTCCGTCGCAAGTGTGTACAGGTTCGGACTGGAAGGGAACACACCAGCCCGTTGCAAACTGTGTACGCAGGAAGGTGCTTCGACCCGTTGCTAGTCGTAAGCGGATATGATAGAGAGAGGCGACACCCAGACGAGGAGTGATCTTAGTTGCATAGATGTCTGGATATTTATAGAATCCTTCTGGGGTGTGGTCCTCTAAGTCTGTCCTTCTACTGTGCCAATTCCATCTAGCTGCGACTCCAACTCCATCTTCGGTTCTCGGTCGAATTGCTGTCGTCGTCTTGTGTCATTTACTACTTGTTTACGTTATGAGACTCGTAGTACATATTTGCTTACAAAGCGTCATATGCATTTTACTATTTGTTTATGTCTTGAATGAGTGGCACATTTTCTCAGACACGCGGCTCACTAATTACATTTCGAAACTTGTACGAGGGCATTCAGAAAGTAATGCCTCCAAGACCACTACTTGGCCAATAGTACTGCAAACATTCTGAACTGTTTATCATTAATGCAGTGATGTTTAAGCTATAGAATGTCACTTGTTTCACCTTTCTATCTCTTCTCGTTCCAGAGTAATGGAGCAATCCATGGCATCCAGTGGTGACGTCCGGTTGAAACAGCGGGCTGTCATTGAATTTCTGACTGCGGAAGGTTGTCACATCGCCGTACGACTGCAGTTTACGGGGATGCCTGTATTGACGTCAGCACTATGCGGAGGTGGGCAAGGACTGTGAAAGACCAAAATCCAATCGCATCAAATCTCCATGATCAGCACCGAAGTGGACGTCCCGCAACGGCCTTTGATGACGATCATCAACATCAGGTGGACGAGTAAATTCGGGGCAATCGCAGGATCGCAACAACGCTCGCAATACGAGATCGCAACAACGCTCGCCATTTTCATTGGTTCAGTGAACCACATCATTAAGGACCTTCTGCGTTACAAGAAGATGTGCGTTCGTTGGGTACCACGGCAACTGACGCATGAGATGAAAGAGTCGAGGAAGAGAATCTGTCAGCAGCTTCTCCTGCGATATGAACAGGAAGGTGGCGACTTTCTTCGCAGAACTGTTACTGGCGACGAGTCGTGGACGGGAAACGAAGCGTCAGTCGATGGAGTACCGCCACACCTCCTCTCCTCCGCCCCCCCCCCAAAAAAATCAAAGTTGTCCCAACTGCTGGCAAAGTTTTGTTGACCCTCTTTTGGGATTGGGATGGAGTCGTGCATACTGAATTTCTGCGAAACAGTCAGACAATAAACTCAGATCGCTACGTTAACACCCTAAAGCGACTGCGGGCCTGATTGAAACGCACTCGCAAAGATAAACATGCAATTCAGCACCACGACAATGCTCGTCCGCACACAAGCCACAAAACTCAGGAAGCACTGTAGCGCCTGAGGTTCACGGATATTCTGCCTCATCCTGCCTATAGTCCTGATCTTGAGCCCTGCGACTTTTGGGCCTTCCCCAAACTTAAGGATCACCTTAAGGACCAACGCTACAGTTGTGACGCGGAGGTCGAAACGCAGTTCGGCAATGGTGTCGCCAGCAGCCACCACAATTCTTCGCCGACGGCATGAAAAACTTTGTTTCGCTTTGGCGCAAGTGTGTTGCCCGTAACGGGGACTATGTTGAAAAATGATGCCACCATTTGTAGCTGATATTGCAAACTTTCCTCTGATACCTGTATCGGTGCTATCTGTCAAACACAAATAAAGGTATCACCTTGGAGGGATTACTTTCTGAATCACCCTCGTAGTAGCATAATGTCTGAAATGACTGAAATAAAGTTGTGTGTTAGGCTTATGATCTATAATTAGAAATTTATTATTGGAATGATCATTAACCTTCCTGTAAATTTCTTTATTTGACAGTAAAAAACATTACACATCCACTATCATTTTGTTTCATAATTATTCAAAATGTTTAGCATTTGCGACCTGCTTAACGTTCACTAGTATTTACCTGAAAATACAGAGAGAGTGTTTAAAGAAGTGACGTTCATATGTATTGAAGAATGAACTCCACCGAGCGAAAGACGAAAATAAGTTCATCTCAATTAATATCGAAATATGCCTAGTTTTGGAGCTAAATGCACCCAAATGTCCCAAGTATTCTAAAACATGACGTAATTATTTCTTCAAATACTGACGTAGGACTGTCAGCTTGGCTAATCACAGTCAATTCACCATCTTCAATTTTTCAACCATAATTTTAAACATCCTTTATGTGCAGTAGGGTATACTTTATGCATGAAAATATCTTTTATACTTGTTACATTGCGTACTTCACTGTATAAAAAGCTTTTATATCTGTTCATTTAACGTTTCAACGAGAAATAACTTTCTGTAAAGCCTCTATAAAAATACTTTTTACTCTGGTGAGAAGCTTAATTTAACTAAAGATACTGTAAAAATTATTTATCTTTGAAAGTACAACAAAGTTTAAGGAAATAACAGATTGTTTATGATGTAATGGAGAAAGTAATACTCACCGTTCTGTACAAGTAGAGTAGAATCCCTTGCGAGGGCAAGTTCGGAGTCCGTTAACGTGGCGTCCGAGGCATTTTCTGAAGTAGGAGTGTCACTCAATCCCGCTGGATGATGGTGCGAATATGGTTGCTGATACGGACTGTCTGAGTAAAGCTTGGCGGCCAGCGGATTCGCGTGCCGCCTGAGAGACCGGTGCACTGGCGATGTGTCCAGTTCAGCCTCTCCGTCAGAGCCGCTAAGGTAGGTGGGTGTAGGATAATATCTCCCTCCCGCGATGGAGGAAGTGGATTTTCCGCTGTCTATTACGCTGCCCTCCTCTCGACCTGAAGATACTTGGTGACGGCTTTTACCTGAAAAGAAAAGAAAATTCAGTTGAATTTGCATAGCATGGGTTATGTGTTATTTATAGTAGGGGTAAAATAAGGTTTAGGGTGAAACAAATTGCAACAGAGGCGACTGAAACTGTTTTAGATAGGTTCAACGTGTTGAATAACATAGTCAATATCGGACAAAATCTGATCATGGGAACACCTTCAAAATGCATCACATTTTCAGTCCTGTGCCTCTCTATGTTGCACGTGGCGTGATGACACTTATTGCAAAAGTTTTTAACAATAAAATTTCCTTTCAAACGAGATACAGATCTATCATCTATCTTATAAAAAGCAAAGTTACACGTCCATCTATTTTCAGAAGTTCTACGAAAATAGTGCGTTTGTGGCATTTACGTGGACGTATTTCTCGTGATAGTTACAACAATTACTCTTATGAGATAAAACGTTTGCTTTGTTTTTAGCTTTCCATTAAGCCATACGTCATGTATGTACTGTAATAATTAGTAAAGATACGCCTAAAAGTATATCTGTTATTGGCTATTGTGCTGAATACGGTAGTAGGGGTAATATAGTAAGGTAAGCGATTGCACCTAAAGCAAATTGCAACAGAAGTGATTTCTACCGGTTTGAGATAAGTTCAGTGTGCTGAATAACATATTCAAAATCGGACAAAATCTAAGCATGGGAACATCCTGAAATTGAGCGGCCCAATGAACAGCTACTGATAGAACGTAAAATTAAATGTCCTGATTCTCCACCTGAAAACATTGCTTCCTTAATGAATAATTGGGACAGATTTAAAATGTAGAAGTTTTTTGGTAAACAGACAGATCATTTCTAGTAACTACTCCAAGATTTCGAGAGTGATGTCACTCTTATCCCCAGGGAACACCAGGAAAGCTTCAGTTTTATTTAAGGTTGATTCAAAATGCTTATTTTGTTTTTCAAGTTAAATTTTGAAGAATAGTTTTTACCATAAGTATTGCTGAACATATTTAACTCCTTCCTCATGAGTATAATTGTTGCTAGCCCTCGTAGACTGGAGGTTAGCGAAGTGCGCTGCACCGTCAGGGGTTCTAGGTTCGAATCCTAGGTAATACATGGATATTTGTGTGTGTCTATTAATTCCTCTCATCTTCATTCATCCATTCCCACCGTCACCAATCATCCAGTCGGGTAGCAAAGCTACGTTAAATATCTAAATGCATCATCATTTTCAAGTATAATCTGCGTGATATATTAAATCATGGATTGGCAATACCAGAAACACAAAAAATATTATTTGAAAAATGAAAGTGTCTGTGTAGATTTATATGATGTCTTCTTCATTATTATATTTGTAAGGTGCGCCATTCAGGGGGAGGGATGGAGGAGCAGTTGCCCCTCCCCCTCTGGAATTTTACTTCAAACTTTTTTATTTTAAATTTCACACCAGAAGAAAAAGAACGTGCGGGGGGGGGGGGGCACGCAATGTGAATAAATAGATTCGATTTACTCATATACCAGTGACTCGTAAAAGGTAGTTTTATTCCTAACAATTGTATTTGCATAGAAGGAAAAGTACTGTCATTTTATTTCTTTCCGGGTTTGTAATCCGTAATCTTGTAATTGTATATAATGTCTAGGTGGATTTTAGTTATATTATTGTATACTTCTCTTGAACACTGAATTGAAAAATAACGTGACAAGCCTATTTAACACTGTGTTTGTGAACTTTTGCTTTCGTCTGTACCTCAGGATATGTGATAACATTGGTTCATAGATTCAAAATGTCCAAAAATAAATATCATATATATATAGAGAGAGAGACCTATAACTTTTTAATTGGTAAAATATTCTTTACCTTAAGTAGAAATCTTGTACAGACAGCTACTTGGGCATTCTGTAACTGACACTTTACTGGACCATGTACTTAAGCCGCTCAATTTCAGGTTGTTCTCATACTAAGATTTTATCCGATTTTGAATATGTTATTCAGCATACTGAACCGGTATGTTGCAATTTGCTTTAGGTTTAACCCCTTACCTTTGCGTATCTTTACTAATTATTACAGTACATACATGACGTATGGCTTAATGGAAAGCTAACAAACGTTTTATCTCATGAAAGTAAATGTTGTAACTACCACCAGAAACGAGATAAGTCCACAAACGCACTATTTTCGTAGAACTTCTGAAAATAGATTGAAGTGTAACTTTGGTTTTTATAAGATAGATGAAAGATTTATATCTGGTTTGAAAGGAAATTTTATTGTTAAAAACTTTTGGAATAGGTGTCATCACACTAAATGCAACGTAAAAAGGCACAGGACTGAAAATGTGATATAATGTTATGTACAGCAGTCACATTGAAATGGCCGCCATTTTGAAGTAGTTCCCATGCTCAGATTTTGTCCGATTTTGAATATGTTATACAGCACACTGGACTTGCCTCAATACCATTTGCAATTTGGTCCAAACTTTCTGGGAAGAAAGTTCATAACCAATTCACGAGTTCTATACGTGCCGATTTTTTATTGTTCATAGCTGAAATCGCTTCATTGTTGTTATGGATATCAAAACCTATGACAATGAAGACCTTTCAACAATGAAGAAGAAAGAAAATTAAAAATCGACAGGGATGGGACTCTTGAATTGGACATGAACATTCTTTCCTAAAAGTTTGAACTCTCTAGGGTTGAATTTGTAGGAGCCGCATTGAAATTTCGTACAACGATAAAAATACATTAGACATATACGGAGATAGTGCTGCCGTCTTTTGTTTGGACATAGTCAAACGAAGTGCTGAAGTTGGAAAAATATTTTGGCCGGAACGGTCCAATTATAAACCTATAAATTTTTAAAGACATTTTTACTTCAAACACGAACGGTGTTAGTTAAGAGCGTCATAACAATGACTAAAACACGTATATGCAATAGCAAATATTTAACTATGGTCGCTAGTACTGAATTATTATTTAAAATAAAATAAATATATAGTTAATATAAATTGTCACGACAAGGATACAATTTATGTATACAATACAAGGATCATGATGCTACTAACAGTTCAGATTGAACTTATCGTCAAAATACGAGTCGAAGACACTTTTGAGATTATTGCGTCTACTCCTTCGTGAATTTATGCCGGAACGCACGAGGTTAGATTTTAATTATACCCGAACGTCGTTTCGGACCAACTTCCGCACTGGTCAAAGGAGAACTAACTAATCCCAAAAGTTATGTTTCGATCTAAAAAAAGACACAAAGAAAGCAATTCTGGCGATTACTACAACTACTATACACAAGCAATGATCTAACAATTTCCCTTATAGATGTTATTTCTGTATCATACAAAACTAAATATTGCAAAGGCATGGATAATGTGGTCCAAGCCCCATAGACAAATAGTTACGATTGCTGACTTCGGATAAACACTGAAAACGCGGCGCGGCGTTAAGACCCGTTCACTTTGGCCATCTTCACTGATGCTTTCCAGGGTTTACCTCAGTCTCACCTGACAATGCCGGGTTGGCACCTAAAATATATGTCCTGGTCCTTGTCGATACTTCCCTGATCCTTGTTTCGGAAGTATTCGCTATCACTCCAACAAATGATAGGCTTCGGCCACATGTAACTATCCAGTCCACAGAGATTAAATATTTGGATTTAAAAGCGAGGATAACCTTGAAGAACACTAGCTGTAGAGAAAAAAGGTAGGACGGACATTCTAATAGTTAGACGGGTAAAAAAAACTAAAAACGAAGAAATTTTTTTAAGACTTTTGTAGGCTTTGGTGCAGTTCACTAAACCAACTGAAACACCATACAGACACTCACACAAACACACTGATAGACACCTACACATACCCCCCCCACACACACACACACAACGCAATCACCAGCACGCAATTTGCTCTGATATTGCATGCTACAACCTCGTAACATGTTGGTGGCTAAGGCAGCCTCGTATCGGAAACATGATTTTCAATTAGATTTGATTTGCGATCTCATTGATGTCTCTTGCATTACGTTAAAATACCTGTCCTGCACGTCACACCATAATTCAACCATTCTCCCTCTCTCTCTCATCCCATTTAGTTACTATACGATACTGTAAGGGTGAACTCCACTTTAGAGCACAGGCAAACGTGAGAGAAAGAGAGAACATACTAGCGCCACAGATAGATAGCTAACTAAACTAGTCGATGGTGATACAAAAGGCAGAAACAGGGTTACCAACAAAGCAATACAAAATGTCGGCACAGCCAATGTACACTTACATAACGCACAGGAATTTGAAACATATGGTGTAATATGTCAATATATACTGTTAGAAAGTGGGCTTTCTAACTATTTTATTCGAAATCCAAATTATTAATTAATTATTGTAAATAATTTATTCTTGTTATTACTATCTGTTCATTTGTGATATTAAATTGTGAATATATTCTTGTTAGACTTAAGGTATATATAACCCGGCCGGGCAGAATATTGGTACATGTAATTAATTATGTATATATTATGTATTCATTTTGTATTTTGCTATATTATGAATATTTGAATGTATATTTTATTTTGACAGATATTTTTCAGCATAGCCAGCGAAGCAGCAGGCAAGGCAGCCCACCACTGTAAACTTGTTGTTCATTTGTTTTTGTTTTTTCTTCGTTCTCTCTCTCTCTTTCTGTGATAAAGAATAGCGGCAGGTCATAGCTTCCTCTCCCATGATTTTGCTGTTGAGGGAATCCAGCGGGGTAGTTTTCCAACCTGATCTTGTAGGAAGGAGGGACGAAGTTGGCCGCGATATATAAGTGTATATCTCAAGGTGCGGGGGCCGAAACTTTAATTCTCACGAGAACTGCAGAGGAGGACGTAACTATCATTGCCAACAACGGGCAATGGTCCAACGAGAGGCCAGCGATGCAGACTGGAGGCAAAGGAAGCTGTACATAAGAGTAGACTAAGATTTGGGAGTGGGAGTCCACTTGATCAAATCCCGAAACGTATTTCAATGTCGGTCGTATCTAAATGTTGCTTAAATTTAAGACAAAATATTTCAAACTTGGGAAATGATTGGAGTACAGCGTAACTTAGATTTGTTTTGCTTTTCGAGGATGCTAACAGTAAAAAATTATTTGCAACGAAATTTAACTGGGTGGTAGCTAAACCGATTTTGATTAAATCTGATTATTAAGGGTGGAGCGCTTTCACGAGTTTTACCGTCAGGGAAGTGAGATTTCAAACTCAATAAGACACCACCCAGGTGACCTTTAAAGTTTGTTGCGCGGACTTCTGTTGCCGAAGTCTCTGTGGGAGTAAATTTTGAATCTCTCCAAATGGCTTGAATGGAAATTGCTAACATTAAGTAAACTGTGAAATGACTGGGATGAATTATATTTGTTTTTTGAAAGTAACTTGTAATGCGAAGGGGCATTATTCTGGTCGATTGTAGACTGGGAGAAGTGCATTGCTTTTGAATATAGACAAAAACCAGACTGCCCACTTAAGTTAGCACAGAGAATCGATTGCACATTTTCTGTGGAGAAGGAGAGCTTTGTATTACCAACACTCAAGGAGAAATTAATGGATAGGAAATAGAGATTTTTTAAATTGTTTCTTTGAGCTTAGATAGTTTTGCTATGAGAAAAGATGATTGTCAATATATGCCCCGCTCAGTCTGCACGCACCGTCTTGAGTAGGCCCAGGTGTGTAGTGTGACCAGGGCGACCACCAAATTGGTGTAGGCAGCCTGCGAGAGAGGAGAAAGATAAATTCAATTAGGCTCCTAGGGACTATTGTCGTCTTTGGTTTTAGGTTGCGTGAGAAACTATTGCCGTTTCTCAAACTTGCCAGACACCTATTGTCGGTATCTGGATAGACGATTAAACTTCGTGTGACTATTGTCGTCACACTGGGTTGGGGGAGCGGAATGAAAAGAAAAAACTAGAGATTTCTTGCAAAGACACGAAATATTACTTCAAGGCTTTGCGAGGAGAAAAATTAAAATTAAAATAAACGTATAATATTCTTCTACTACACATTGCTTTTGATCAGTATTAACCTGAACCAAGGCCCTCTCTAGTATTAATTGGTATCTTGATATTTTAATATAAGCAGCGAGAAAGTTAGTGTTATTTTGATCTCTCTGGTAATGATTCTGATGAAACCCTGCTCTGATTCTTGGAGTATTGAATCAGGGAATCCGTTAGGTAAACGATTATGTGCTTGGCGGGATTGCATACACTCAGAATTGTAAGGGGAGCACTGTGAACCTGTTGGGATTGCATTAGTTAAAATTTGCATTGTTGATCAGCTGGTGCCTGGAAACTATCAAAGGAAATATTTGATATAATCAATGTGGTAATTTATTGATTGCTTCTGTGCTGATCCAGGAGTGGAGAGAGCTATTCTCGCGAAGGCAGGTGCGTCGGAAAGCGTCATCCTTCGTATTTTTTATATTAAATCTCCCGAAAGGTTCAGACTGAATATTGAGCTCCAGAGCCGAGGTGTGTGCAATCTGTGAACCACAGAAATAACATATTTGCTAATATCGCCTTAAACAGGGACATACATAATTGTTTAATTACCAGAGTAATTGCTTTTGCTGCTAATTTTGAATGAGATTGAGGTCAAATCGTGAAATAGGAGCCATGGATTAGTTAATACAAAGAAAATTAATTTGTCAGGCATTAGGCTTAGAAGTAAGATGTGAATTAAGTAATCAAGAATTATTAGATCGAATCAAAGCACTTAAAGTCTCAGCCGAAAAAGAAACTACTTAAAGTACCGAAAAAGAAATTGAAAACTCAAACCGTGAAAGAACGAAAAGCCAGTCTAATGAAAACGATTCATTGCTCAAATTTCTCGCTAAATTCAAAGTTGAGTTACCAATTTTTCATGGATGGCCAGATAAAGAAAATGCATTTGAGTTCTTGGAAAAATTAGCACTGTTGCAACCCGAGAAAGAATTAACTGAGGCACAAGTTCTTAAGTATGTATTACCGAAGTGCTTGAAAGAAGCTCCATTCTTACGGTTTGATTTCAAGCGTGATACATTAACCACCTTCAGCATCTTTCGGGATCTCTTGCTCAAAGATTTTTTTTTCAATTATGGAATAGAACTAAATCAGATTTTGCAGTCTAGTTATCAGGACCGTTCAGAGACGATAGCGGAATTTGTTAGGAAAATGTCTAAATTATATCCAAGAATGGAAAAACAAGTTGAAGAAAAGACCAAGGTTGAATTTATTATTCAAAGATTAAATCCTAAATACCGAGCATTTTAGTTTCAAAAAGAAATATCATTTTTGACGGAGCTAGAACAGTTTGGATTACAAATACAAAACCATCTTCTTGGCAATGTTTTATATGGTTCTAGTTATGGGGAAAGAAACAGACAAACAAACCTATTAGCCGCTTTACAGGGTGTTGCGAACAAAGAAATTGTCATGAAACCTCATTTTAAGAGTTTGGACCCGGCCTTTTTCAAGATAAATGGTGGGGGAAAGTTCCCGGATGACACAGCTGGTGAGGTACCAGAAAGAAGAAGACTTATTGTCTGTTACCGCTGTCGGAAACCTAACCACAGGGCAAATCAATGTACGGCGAAGATACGAGATTCTAATGTACGAGAAACTTCTTATGTTCATTGTAAAAGGAAAAAAGAAAGAGAGATGCAAAATGTAAGAAACAAAGAGATGCCTGAACCTCTAATTTCTGTAAGATTAAGGGGATTATCACGTAATTGCTTCTGTAACACTGGCAGTAATATAAATATTTTGAGTTACGGTTTGAGTAAAGTTTTACAGAGAAGAGGACTGCCATTACGTAAAAAAATGTAGACCTTATTTTAGAAAAGGTAAATCTATTGCAATTGGGAAAATGCAATTGAATATTTTTGTAAAGGAAAGAAAGTCACTTTCTTCTATGTGCTACCTGGACTTAACCACGAGATCGTAACAGGTAGAGAATTCATTAGGGATGCTATGACATGTTTGTATATAGGGGATAACTCTTGGAGCTTTAAGGGAGAGACAACAAGCTACAAGTTTGATAGGCCGTATGACAGAAAATATAGTAAATTTGCTAGGGATTTGCATACGCCGGAGCTTGTTAAGAATTTGCCAGAGGAACATCGTGAAGAAGTTCATAAAATGTTTTTAGAAACTGGTAACGTCATCTGGCAAGGTTGAAAGAAAGGAAGCAAAGGGGGCAGCTGCTTATTCTACGAATGCGAGAAAGAGGAGAAATTTTTATGAGAATAAAGAGAATGCAACTTTGATTTCTGCTGTTTCAAAACACGAATATTAGCCTCGGACCGCAAGAAGAAAAAGATTTCTGGAGGGAACGATCCCAGGGCCCATCTAATAAAATGCACTATTTATGGGAATTATTCACTGATGTTACTCGACAGTGGCGCTAGTTTGAACGCGGTAGACTTAAAACAAGCTTTAATTTGGATTGAAAACGGAGCTGTTATGAAAAAATCTATCCAATTGAACACTGCAAATGGTGTTGCATATAGCTCAGGGGAAATTTATGCAACAATTCACTACCAAGATTATTAAGTAAGGCAGAAATTTATTGTTGTAGATGGACTGTTACGGAATCTTAAAGGAGGAAGAACGTTTTTAGCCGCAATTGGGATAATAATGAATATTAAAGATGGTGGCATGATTTTGATGATTCACTTGTATTTAAATTTGAGAATGATGATGAAGTTGAATGTTGCAGTATGAAAGTAAATACGAAAAATAGTGGAGAAATTGAGGTTTTCGTAGAAGAGAAGAAAGAAACTCTTAGGGAAATTTTTGAGAGACAATCACAAAACTCTATTTTTGACGAGGAATGGAAAGAAAGATTTAGAGAATTACTTTATAGCTATGAGGACGTATTCTCTAATGAAGTAAAGATAACATCCATTGTAGAGCATCACATCAAGCTAACTGACACACGACCGTTCTCGTCACGTGTACGCCCGCTAACAGAAGAGAAAATGTGGAATTTACTTTCCGAGATGCTAGATAATGGAATTATATGTAAGAGTACGTCTGAATATGTAAGTGCGCTGATATTTCACAAGAAGCGTGATGGAACGAGCAAGATTATAATTGATTTGAGACAGACGAATTATCGTGCGGAACCTGAGAGCTACCGTTTGCCAGACTTTCAGGATATCCTAGCGTTTATGGGTGGTAAAAAAATATACAGCACTATGGATATATGTGAGGCTTTTGATAGCTTGCCATTAGCAAAAGAATCACGTAAATACACGGCATTTATTACACATTTTGGAAAATTCGAATACCTAGTGGCACCTTATGGGGCCCGAAATTCGCCCTTTACTTTGGCAAGGTGCGTGGAACTTGTATTAGGCGAAGCATATTTTGAAACAGCCATACATTTCTATGATGACATAATGGCAGGAAATGAAACAACTGAAGAGCATTATGAATCATTAAAGTATGTGCTACAGAGGTTTAGAGGTAAATTTATCCATAAAGCCAGGGAAACTTACTCTCGGTGTTTCAAAATTTTAGTTCTTAGGTTTTAAGGTGGAAGATGGACAGTACACTGGCACGGATAAAAAACCGCCGAATGGCAGCACAGTTTGATGAGACCAAAAAATAAGAAGAAACTCATAAGTTTACTTGGATATTTTAATTTCCTGAGGCACTCGATCCCCAACATGGCGAAGATTACTTTACCTTTGACACAGTTGCTAGGCAACGTGCCTTTCAGATAGAATCATGAATGTATCAAGGCCTTGGAACAGTTGAAGACTGCTGTAATTAACTGTCCCACGTTAATGATACCTAATTTGAGATTATATTTCCATTTGTTCGTCGACAGTTCCGAATTCTGTACTGGATTTTGTCTGGCGCAAAAGGGAAAAGATAATAAATTAAGGCCAGTGTATTTAGTTAGTAAGAAGATAAATATGTCTCAATCACGTTATGGAGCGACTAACCGGGAACTTTATGGAATTTTGATCTAGTTGGAAAGATTTAGAAAGTTATTATTATTGTCAGGAGTTACTTTTGTGTATACCGACAACCAACCTCTATTATCATTGATCTCTGCTAGGGATGCGTCCACAAAAATTCAGAGATGGGTAAATCGAATCAGTCACTTTTGCTGTGTTATTAAGTTTATTGCTGGAGAAAGGCTATTTGTGGATTACTTGAGCAGAATTTATGGTAATTACACTGAAAATGAAGACTATAAAGGAGACGAAATGATTGAGAGAGATTATCCATTAGAGATAGCACAAGATGAAGGGTATTTGAAAATAGAAACCGAAGATGGACAGTTAATAAACGTTTCTAAAGTAAAAAATAAGGATGTGAATATGTTCGAATTTTGTGATGGAAAAAAGATAAAGAAAAAAAGAAGAGAAAAAGAGATCTTGCAGATTCAGTAAAAACGATGTGCATTTTTCTGAGGAAGAGAAAAGATATGTTTTTGAATTACTTGCTTTCGCAGAAAAAGAAGAAGAAAAAGTCTGTGACATTTATGAATTTGTCAAGGATATCACGATTATACAGAAGATAATACAAGCTCAGAGAGATGACTTTCTGCAGAAAATGAGGAAACTAGTTTTGAAAGAAGTTACTTTGAGCAAGCAAGAAAGAAGCACATATGATCGAATTTTGGGGGGAACTACTTTATTAGAGAATGGATTATTAATTAGAGAAATAAGTACTACGAAATATCTGAAAAGTAAGTCTGTTATATGTATGGTTACCAGCGTCAATGAGACATAGAGTTTTAGTCCATTGCCATGATCTGTTAACTTCTGCACACCCAGGGGTGAATGGGACTCTTGAAAATGTAAAAAGATATTTCACGTGGTTAGGGATCCACTGAGATGTATTGTTATATACCAGGTCATGCAGGAGGTGTATTGAATACAAGCCTAAAACAGGGATACAGGCCGGATTAATGAAAAGTAATCCGGTGTTAAGCTGCGGAGAGGTGATTTATGTTTATTACCTTGGTCCTCTTTGTACCAGATCTAAGGGAAGTTTTAATATGTATTCGCAACAATAGACGCTTTTTCTAAGTTTTTACGATTCATACCTGTGTGCCGGATTTCTCCAAGGACAACGTGCGATAGCCTGATTAAAATTTTATGTGAGGGAGAAATGTACAAAAGGGTTGTCTCTGATAATCATCGAACGTTTAAATCAAGGCACTGGAAGGAAACTTTGAAGTTGTTGGGTGCTAACGGCATTGGGTTGTTGTTGGATGAAAGGGGCATGCGATTTCGGAAGTCGTCTGGAAATTGAACTTTACTCGCTCCACAGTGTCAAGGGTGGACCGTGAGTACCGCATAGGAGGCATAACGACCCATCAGGGACAACGCAGTGACCGCCCACGGGTGCTAAATGACCGCGACAGGCGACGTCTGGGCAGACTCATCCGGGCAAACTGGCAAGTAACAGTGCATGATCTGGTAGCTGGAATCATTGCAGGACGTCCCAGAAGTGTGTCTCAGAGGTCAGTGCAGCACAATTTTGTCTCCATCGGGGTACTGCAGCCGAAGACCGACAGGTGTATCACTACTAGTCGCTGCCCATCGGCGGCAGTGACTGACATGGGCGCCGGGAACACGTGGATTGAGCCTCAGAGGACTGGCAACTTGTAGCGTGGTCAGATGAGTCACGTTTCCAATTGGTCCGGGTCCGGGTGAGGCCATGGACCCAAACTGTCAACAAGGCACTGTGCAAGCTGGTGGTGGCTCCGTCATGGTGTGGGGCGTGTTTACCTGGCATGGTTTGCGTCCTCTGATCCGCTTGAACCGGACATTGACCAGTCATCGCTATATTCAGCTGCTTGGTGACCATCTCCAGCCCTTTATGGACTTTGTGTACCCTGCCAGCAATGGGATTTTCCAGGATGACAATGCGCCATATCACCGGGCCACAATGTTGCCCGACTGGTTTGAGGAGCAGTCTGGCAACTTCCAACGTATGATTTGGCCCCCTAGAAAGCCGGGCATGAACCCTATCGAGCACATGTGGGATACAATCGAACGGGCTATTAGTGCCCAGAATTCTTTATTTGCAACAACCACCGAATTGTGGATAGCAATCGAGACTGCATGGCTGCACATCCCTCCAGCGGAGTACCAACGACTTGTCGTGCCCCTGCCACGTCGAGTTGCTGCAATTCGCCGTGTTCGAGGGGGTTCCACACGTTATTAAGTATATATTCCATGACTTTTCATACTTCAGTGTATACCACAATTTCTTATTCAAATTTTTATAGTTCATTAGCCTTCATGCAGAGAATTACGTTTTCAATATTTATAACAAATAATTTCAATATCAGTGCTTTTCTTCTGTAATTAATGTTAAGGTATCTTTCGGCATAAGACCTGCATAAATCAGTATATATAATTTAAGATGCATTAGCTCACTTATCAAGGAATCTCAGCATCACAATGACAATATTGATTGATTCAAGCCATAGGAACAACCACGGGTTCAATCGAGTAAAGATCGGGTCAAGTTTTGGTTCGAATCCTCGGGGCACCTATGCCCGGGACAGGCCGGTGATCGGGCCATAACAGTGACTTTACTCATACCATCGAGACAGACTTAATCACCAGTTACTAATGTGGCTCACCCAAAATAAAGTTTATGGAAGTTCATTAAAAACTGGAGACACTCCTCAGAATTACGATTATAATTACTATGATTAACAGCAAAGTATACAAAGGTAACCTGATTATTGGCTAAAAGTGGAAAACTCAACATATAGTGTAGTTTTTCTAACAAAATTACAACACAACCGGATCACTACGATTACTATGTTTATTGTAGAGTTATATGAAATGTAGAGTAATGCTACTATATATTTACTGTAGAGTTACATTATTGTAGAATATGTATTATACAATACTAGCCAAAGTACCCGCCCGTTGGTGCAGAGTAAGTAAAATACGTTGGCAACACTAATAGTCGTAATACTACTAGTACTACTGCAAATACTAATACTACAACTACTACTGCAGCTACTAATACTACTTCAACTACTACTTTACAACATTTTAAATATTTTTGGTTTACAATTATCGAAATTCGAATTAATAAACTATTTACATTATTTCTGATTGTCGTTTTAACTTAAAAATAGAAACAAAGTATTTATTTCATTGTTATAAACAATGAAATTGCTGTTTTCATTAATTTTATCGCGGCGAAGTCACTTCCGGTGACTTGAAATACTTCTAGTTTCTGCTCCTAGACCCAAGGAACACCTATGCAAAATTTAGTTAAAATCAATGCACCCATGTAGATTTGTATCGTGTTCAAAGAAATGTACACACAGACGACAAACTTTATCATGAAGAACGATAGTTCTTCGAGTGACGCTGGCAAATGAGTATGTTAGAGGCACTCCAATGTATACGGTTCGTTTCGGATCCAGCGAACTATAAGCCCGATTTTAATGCTTGTACTTGCATTTGAAAGCTCTTTGCCATACTAAGACATAGAAGAAAAAAATAAGTCGGTAGGACCTTCCTGGAAACCCCTGGTGCGGTGCGAAAAAATATATCAAAATTTCACATTTCTGATGATAGCACTGACCCCAAACCATATAAGCGGCCGAAACTTGCGGAATCTCAATCAACGCTGCAATATCTTTCAAACGGCGTATCACACGTCAAAATCGGTGAAGGGGTTCAAAAGTTACTACATTTTTTTAGCCGAATCACAGAATTTTCACAAATGATAGAAAAGTGTGTCTGTTATTCTGTGTGTCTTTTTGTTTTAGCCCCAAATAGATGGTGCCGGAGGGTGTTGGGGGTAAATTATGAGCCCCAACAAGTTGGGGTAAATCGAAGCTTACAGTATTTTTTTTGTAGGAGTTGCCGTTTTCGAGATACGGAGCCTACCATGGTCCAAAATCGACCTTTTGTTTGAATACTATGCACTTTTTTTAATAGGCAGCCTTACAAAATAAGTGTTATCAATATAAAAAACCCTTCGGGGTAAAGAGAAGGGTTACGCAAGAATTCTACTCAGAAAAGAAGTTATATCCATTTTGCGAATGATTTTCTTTGTGTGTCACTATGGCGGAAAGGAGGATACTAAATATCTTAATTTTATTACAAAGGAAACACTTCCGCCATAGTGATACAAAGAAAATCACTCGTAAAATGGGTATCACTTCTTTCGTGAGTAGAATTCTTGCGTCACTCTTCTCTTTACTACTAAGGGTTTTTTATACTGATCTATCTATCTATCTATCTATCTATCTA
>JAGDQP010007827.1:3282-40899 GCA_022664845.1 Lepisma saccharinum | reverse complement strand
AATCAGATAAGCAAAAGCAATTGCAATAATAAGATAAGATATATTAATTTCCACAAAAAATGCTGAAATATTCGTATTAAATCACATCAATTGAAGGGAAATGAAAATAACTACAAAATAAATGCAGCAGGAATTTGTCTCTGATGGTGCTATATAATGAAAACCATAAACTTGTATCTATGCAACCCACCTTACTGCAAAGTTCTGCAGTGCAGTATAAAAAATGGGTACTTAAAAGTCATGTGAACTTCTCAATTACACAAATGCATATCAATTCAAAACTTTTCATCTACTGGGATACAGACTTACCCCTTGTGCTGTTTAACACATGCTTTAAATGCACTTCTTCAGTAAATTATATTAAATTACAATTTATATTATCACCACTTTCCTACATTGTCGTCTTAAAACCTAGTACATCTTTTGCAGCGAAGCACTATTATGTTTATATAATAATGCACAATTTACAAGAGATAAAGATTTAACTTAATCCTTGAAGATTTCATAACCGCTAGATTTTAACCATTATTCCATTTCATAATCTTTTATTAAGATTGGGCCGCAGTGGCTCAGTGGTAGAGCGCTCACCTCTGTTGCTTAGGGTCGTCGGTTCGATCCTAGCTCTAGCTATGTGGAGTTTGTGTTGGACAAACACCGTGTCCGTGGGTTTTCTCGGGTTTCTCCCGTTTCCTCTCACTTTCTCCATTTCAACAATTCATCCCATCATCATCCATTCGTCCTGAGGCAAAATTGACAAATGGCCTTCAAAATTCTTATTAATATTAAAATTACCAATTATGTAATATGAATCAGAGCTTTATACGTATTTTTAATTTAGATTTATACGAATAAATAGCATCTATGACTTAACATCATGTCAAGACTTGCTAGGAAAACAGTGGGGAAGACAGTGGTCATAGTCTGTGTTCTCTAGGTGCCATCTCAGCATCTGCTAACACAGTGATTCTCAACCGGGTTTAGGTGTTCCGCGATAATGAAAATAGCAGTATTGTTGTTTTGGGTCACCTACTGTACTATCGTGGCCAATATAATGTTTACATGACTTTGTTATACACCATTTTTCTCTAAGCCTAGAAGATAGACCACTCAACTGACGTAGAGTGGGGGATGTGAGATTCTGAGAGTGTGCGTGAATGAGCAAGGGTTGGAATGTTCTTTTATTTAAGAATTAAATAAATAAGTAATCTTATAAACTCTTTTAATTTTCTATAGTATGAATTTGGGTGAAATAAAAGAAACGTATATGTATTTTCCGAAACCGTGTAACAATTCAAGATTTCAAGTAAACAACAGTTGCTCTTTCTTCTATTTTAAATAAGAGTTTTGAAGCTTCCTTAATAAAAAGAAAACAGTGAAATAAGCTATCAGCTGGCACTACTGTAGAAGGTGTGTTTGGAAGCAGTTAAAAAGGAAAGAGTAATCTAAAAGTGCATGATTGAGTCCCGCCCACAAACTCAAATACTATGTTAGCCCTTAGTTTACTACCAAAGGGGTTGGCGGAGGCAAAACATAGGAAAGGGAATAAAAAAAAAGAACAAAAAACATTTTTTTTCTCTCTCTCTTGACGAGACAAAACTCGGCAAAAATATTTAACACGAAACGCGGCATTGAACTCGTAAAAAGAAAACAAAAAATGAAATGATGAAGTATACCTGCAAAAAAAAAAAACTGGTTCCGGAAGGATACAAAGTAAAATTATCCATTTGCATTCCTTGGAAGACGAATGATTTACATTTCGAGTTGGTTCGAAATGTCGATCTCCTCTATTTTGCTTTTTTTTTTTTTAGTGTAGAGAAAAACAAACATTATTATTTTCTTTCTTTCTTTAAAAAAATGTGGAAGTTGTTTATCAACAGTGGTAATAGACAGCGACGAAGAGAAACTGGAAAGAGGTTGGCAATAGAGCAAACGCCAGAAAGAAGCTGGGGACTAGGGGTGCGAGGAGAATCCCCATCCCCCCGTATGAAATGGCTGCAGTAAATCACCCTTTTGGAAGAAACAACCGTCTCTTAAGTGTTTGGTTTATTTCGTGATACGACGCTGTTCAATCGCTAGAAGAGGCTCTGTAATGGAACCAGATGGGAATGATGGACCACACCCAACAGCAAAAGCAATCGTTTTTCTCTTTTCTGGAGCTGAGAAAAGTGCCTATTTCTGCTCAACCACGAACTATATAGTTCTAATTTTCTCTTCTTAAAAAAATGGAGAAAAACAACCTTCCCACGAAGTTCTTAAACAATTTATATAGATCCTTCACTCCAAAGCGAAAAGATAGGAAAGGTGCTTTCGCACTTTCCTACGATACGAGGCAAGTCCAATAGCAAGTTCCGGATAACGTCACTCAAGCACAAAACATCAGAAGACATTAGAAGGCACTACTAACCTGTGCTGTTTAACAATATGATGATTAGATGTTAGTTCAGTAGGCACATAGATCTTTTATCCGGAAATAATTTTAAAAATGTAGAGAAATTGTCCTGAATCGAACCCAGGTTTATCGTGCGATTCTCCTGCCGGCTGAACTACCATTATCTCGACTAACATGTGTGCACACATTGTACAGCCTATTCCTGAGGTGTCAGACGAACTAGCTTGTGTTGTCTAGTAACTGAAGACCTTGGTGCAAGAAGCGGCTAACTCCAATTTCATTAAGATTAAAAAATAAAAACAGGACAAAACATTATTATTACAGATGCTCAAATCTTTAACAACATAATATATCTTTAATAATCTTTTATCTAAGTTGGTGATAAGACAGTTTGAGCGTATGGAAAACGTTTTCTTGAGGCGTCACGCTAAGGTTAATAAAGATTTGGATTCGGATTCCAACTGTGTGGATTTTAAAAGCATTGCACTTATTACGGGATGAATTCAATAGTTACTAAAATGACTTAACAAAATGAAGTTTATTCCTCTCCGATTATAAGAAGACATGATTTTCTGTAAGTTACTAAAAATCTGTACTCTAATCGGTCCATCAATTTCAACTTTATTTGAAGAAGTTTTTCCAAAACGAAAGACATTTAGTGCCGGTTGTACATCTGAAATAAATTGTTACTGAATTTAAGCGTGTTGTTGCGACATATAGGGGTAGTGGGGACAAATCTGTTTTCATTGATATGCTGGTAAATATCAAAATAGCTCGAAAACAGTATAAAAATCTGGCTGGATGTTACGCTGTGAAAATATTATACTGGTTTTGTTTTATACTGAGTTGGTACAGAGTATTTACAAGGCAAAAAAGAATCTAAGTTTTGGCATGAAAACAACGTTCACATACCCGTCAATTTTTAGCTTTTCAGAAGTACTTGGTCCACTCAAATTGATAAAATTTTAACAGCAATGCCAAAAGTCAGTGAGGTATTATGTAATAGAATTTGGTGGGCAAGAATGACCAGTATGTGAGGTACTTGAGGTATGTTTTTGTGCTTGGGGTAAGTAGGGACATATCTAGGGGCAAGTAAGAACAGAGCAAGGTGGATCAGAATATCCAAGTTGAGTGCAGGATCTTTATGGTAAAAATATAATCTCGACTTATTTTCATATTTTATTCTTCCATATTTTACCCAGTAATCTGTACCTGTTAGGCTACCACCAGACCCATCAGAACTGTAGGCCACCACATGTAATGTTTTGTGTTTTGAGTACTGTAGTCCAGAGCTGAAAAGGGTCACTTGGGTCATTCGGGTCAAGTTTTGGACCGGGTCACGGGTCCAGTTTTCAGACCCGGCTTAGACCCACTAATTCTGAGGACAAAACTGAATTTTTAATTGTTACATTGCGTTTGAATAGCGTTTTTTCAAGGGTGCCAGGATCGGAGATATTACCCGCAGAGCACGAGAAATATGACGGCCACCAATTTTCCCAGATTGGATCAGTTCGGGTCACCAAAAGTGACTTGGTTTCAACTCTGCTGTAGTCTGTCATTAAAGTTCGTTTTTTGAATTCGTAACAGAACTGTTATATATCTGCACTTTCCCCTAGAAATAAATAAAGAAAACATGTGCTAAATCTTTTCTCTATAAAATATTTTTCATTACAATAAGGTAAGCTAACTTAACTATTCTTGGAAATTCTTAGATTTCTTGTTGCCCGTTATTTTACAGGAGTACAGTTTTCAATTGCTCGAATCTCTGGTCAAACTTATCATAAAAATATGAAACTTGAATTATACAAAAGTAGATATCTAGAACTTTGTCCCCACTTACCCATTCATATCACCAGCATAAACATAGGAGAAAAAGAAGGCATATATCCTCACTTTCACCACACTCCGGGGTAAGTGGGGACAACAATGATTCTTTAACAACAATCATCTTGAAGATACATTTCACAGTATGTACAAATGAATCATATATTCATTAAAAGTCAACAACTATAATTGTTTGAGCGTATGGTTTTTATTTGGTGCTCCTAAAGCTATTCCTTCTACAGCCACTCAAAGTTGAAATTGCTAAAAAAAAAGCGTCCCTACTTACCAAATCTACCCCTAAAGTATAATGCGAGAAATGGGGAGTTGAAGTTAATGTATAGTTTAACAAATAAAGATGATCATATAAAAAAAGTCGTTAGGTAAGTAAATATTTAATGCATAGTTTTATACAGTCAGACATAGTTTCAGCATTGACAACCACACTAAGACGTAACAACAGAATATCAGAACTTGAACATGTTTGCTCTTCATAAATTAAACGCTTCGATAGTGTTTTCATCTCTTTTCCACATATGTATAATGGAAAAATATTTAACAGTATGACAGCTATATCAACCATTGTTTACATGAGGTTAATGAAATACTTCAAGAAAAATTTCGAATTAGTGTGAGCAAATAATTTGGTGTCCTGGACACAGATGCTATTACAAGGTTAGAGTAAAAGGTAGGCTGGGGAGAGGATATGAACAGTTGATGATTAAACATACTTAGTAGTGGTGGTGGGCGTGGGGAATATCTATCTCTCCATTCGTTTCTATGTGACGTTGCCTGATATTTGAGTTTTGCTGCTGTTTGCTGATGGAATTAACAGCTCTGATCGAGATCTATCAACTATGACGAGTGTTGGCTTTCGTTTACTTCAAAAAAGCAATACAGTGTGACATGTGTTTCAGTTGTATGCAAAGATAAATGCATAGCACATCCACTAATGAGCCTGTGGACTGTTTCGAACTTGTTCCTGGATCTTTGACCATCAACGGCTTTAGAAGCAGTGTTCATTTAATCGCTACTGATCGGATACATGCTTTTTTCATCCCCCTTTTTCTCTACAGATTTTGTTGATTTATAGACAGTTTTGCATTTTCATTCAAGCTTCATTTTGCATTTTCATTCATTTTTCATTGATTTTTTTTATACAAATATTTTATCCACATGTTAATGGTTGGTAGGGAGATCTTTGCAGGCTTCCAGTATACAAATACATTTCTGTTTTCTTTGATTATGTTTAAAACAGGAAGTCATTAATAAAAATTCCAAGCATCAAAGCAACACGACTACAGTAAACATTTCTTTTAAAAAATGAAGCCTTTTCATTACTATTCAAGCAGTACAAAAGACGAAATTTCAGGATTTGTAGGGTAAGTTAACATAGAGGCCATTTTAACCTAAACTGGTTATTAATTATTTTGAAAACGTCTGTCATCTTTTCTTCCGCGAGGTAACTTTCATGGTACTTGGTACTTCCATCCTTAACATTCATACAAGTATGTCATTCCATTGTAATTATTAACTTTTCCTCCTTCGTACCGTCATGTATAAATCGCTTGGCTTTTTCTAGTTTTAGTCTGAGTTCCTTGTTTGTTTTTCTCTTTCTGTTTCCCAAAACAATATGAAAAGAAACTATAGAATTCTGTGCTGAAGTTGATCGCATAAAACGCTATACATGTTAACAAATGTTATATTGTTTGGAACTGAAACTAATTATTAATATTGTATATTTTTTCTAGTAGCATCATCAAGACGACCCAAATTCTATTTTAACTCTTCCTAACTACCAAACCCATTTATTAATGCATTGTAGCTTATGTGAAAAAATGTACAAAATATGTTAAAAGGTTAAGTAATAAAGTATAAAAAGTGTTTAAAACTTCACTCATTTTTAGTGTGACAAAAGTGTTGTTTTTCTCTATGTAAAGCAAATGCATTTTTTTACAGTGTAACTATGAGCTGTCAAATCCGTAACTGATGTACACACACCAGATGTTCCAAAAACGCAATTCGTTGTTTTATACTATGTAACTATTAAACTTAACTTAAAGACATAGTTTGTCCGCTCAAATATATCCCTACGCGTAAGAAAACTTTTACGACATTAACAAAAGAAACGCCAACCAACATTCAGGCACGATTGTTAAAAATATTGCCAGAGTGAGAAATATTTTTTTTGCAAACTGTATCTTTTCCTGCACAAACCTCATGTGCAATATTTCTCGGTGTTAGTAGAGAATCTGCATATTTGTTCATCGAACATGAGAAAGAAACTCACTATCTAAAAGCTTATAAGCTTTTTACAGGGGTATTAGTGATGCTTTCCGAAAATATGTTTCCAATGTTAGTCTGAACTCTGCAAACACTGTTGGTGGGGAATGAAACTGGTCGGGGGGATACGTTTTACATCTGTCTACCCCACTATGCTATTTTAAATGAAAAAGACCGAAGTTGAAAATGTTCCAGGTAAATTTTACTTTACTACAACCGGAAACCGTGAAATTTAAAGCGCGAGTTCTGATTGTTGATTATTATATGAAAAATAGTCAAAGGAAGAGAATGGATTTCACTATCTTTTCCAGAGTTGCCGGGTGCAGTCAATTTGACATACTTAAAAAAAAAATATCTGCTCGAAACTGCATTATGAGGTAGACATGCAAAACATCCCCCAGTGCCACTCTACACCAACAGTATTGCCAGAGTCCATTAAAATATTGAAAAAAAATCAGAATGCACCAATAATAATACCCCTGCACGAAATTTGTAAGCTCTTAGATAGCAAGTTTCTTTTTCATGTTGGATGAGCAGTCATACAGAACCTCCACTGACATCGAGAAATGTTGCAACCAGGTAAATAAATAGGGTTTGTGCAGGAATATACTCTTACAGCAAAAGATAGTCTCAGAAACGTTTCATGTAGGTAACCCTGCAACACTGATCCCATCACATCAACATTTCCGTCTCTTTCTGCAATGTTTCAGATGCGTTTCACGAACGGCGAAATGTCCGCCTTTGTCACAGTTACATTCTGATGTTACAGAAACATTGCAATGTTACTCACTCCACTACACAAGAGCAACTTAGGAATAATCCAACATTCTAAACGATAACTCTGTACTCAAAGATACAGCAATCCTTCTTCAAAACATAATGCCAACGTGCTCCTATATGAGCAAAGACATTGACGTGACAAAATTTGACTTTATAAGTATCCTACCTAAGAGTATAACACTTATACGGGTACGTCTTGATCGTTTCAATAAAAGATGGGTGTTTTGACACTCGAACAATGACGTTTTGAATTTTCTTCAAATTCTCGAGAAAGTCCAGGTTTGCCTTATAAGAGTAAATCTACATTAGATACATTAGGTATACAGTCTTAAAAGCATAACACATAAAAATTATCATTGGAGTTTCTTTAAAATAGTACAGTATTAATAAATCATTCAAAGCAATATTTAAATAAAAATTAAGTTCTCGCCGATAACTATTTTTGTATACTTCACTTCAACAATTGACAAGTCAGTACTGCAAATTAATAATTTTTTCAGTAATAGAGACAAAGGCTAAACGAGACAAAACTATGAAAACCAACACAATTACCACAAAGTTCAACCCAAATAAACCCATAACATAATGATCAAATGTTGATATATGTCAACAGTTGGATTTAACCCATTCATTGATGGGAACGTTACAAAAACAAACTTCCTGATACCTATTTGAAATTTTGAAAATGTCACTCTTACATTTAAGTTATCGGGAGATCTGCCCTGAAATCTGATTTCCTCAAACATAAATGGGACACTGCAACGTTTCTGAAACATATCTGCAATTTTGTGTGTTGTTCATATAACAAATATTCTTCGGTTCTGGCAACATTTTTTCACAGTCGTGCTGAATAATGATTGACGTATCGTTGGTTAATGCCTTAAACAGTTCATATATATTATACGATATCTTTATGTGCATTATTTTAATAATTACATACTAGGAAATAACAGAATATAATTTTGGGACACTCGGTACAGTCAGATAGAACACGTCACAAGTTTATCATCTGTAAGATCAACAATGTAGCAAAAAATGTTCCATTTATTTTCGTACCTTCAAGTTTTTTGCTTTGTTTTTTATTGACGTCTGCAATGAACATTACAAGATATCTGATGCAATGTACATCAAAGTAAGAAGCAGACTTTCCTCTTTGAATTGCCAGACATTCTTTCCCCTGAAAGAAAGTTTACTTTTATTTAGTAAATGCACAGAAACAATGTATTGGGGTACGCAGAAGGAAAACGAAGCTACCCTTTAATTTTTTCGTCTCCGGCGTTAACGGTACTTCGGGCCTACTGTCCTACGTGCATGGCATTGACCTCACGTAAGGTCGTAATGTCTAATGACGTAAGACAGAGGTCATTGACCTTGAGAGGAAATTATTGTTCATATTTTTATGAAGTGAGAGAGAGAATTGACCTCACCTAGAGGTTATTAACATTGAGAGGAACAATTTTCTGGAAGCCTGTGGAACATGGCGGCCATATTGTACTTACGTCATTGTGCCTTTGTGGAATTTGTATTTTGGAGAACGCTCTAAACCCAAGTAGCACATCAACGTCGGTCAATATTGGCATATTGGATTTTACGACATCGATCGATATCGTTCAACGACATGGGCCTCATATTGGATGGCAAACATCTTGGCCAATATCAATCAACGATATCGATCGACACTGCTTAATATCGGGTATCGACATAGCTCAATATCGGTCATTGACATTGTGAAGATAATGTAATTCTGATTGTTTACTATTTTTTAAAAGAAATGACCCTTTGTATATTGGACCACCAACGTGAAATAATGAAACACGTTAGAAATTGTAAAAAGAAATATAGTACTTGTAAAGAATACTATTTTTCTGTAGCTAAAGTTACATCACTTCGCTGCGCTAATGGATTGTAAAGTTTGTCCACCACTGCTAGTTTGTAAAATAATGTTATTTTCGATGTTGCGTTCATGCAAAAAATTGTAGTTCCGCTCCACTGTCATCGTTTTAAATCTCTTCTGATTTCAACTTTTTCTATTTTTTAGTTTTTATTTTTTGCCAAGAAGTTACGAGTACAATGGCCTTGATTACAATGAAACAGCTTCAATTGAAAGAAATTATGTAAAACATATGTAAAGAAATATAATTTTAACTTATCCTCCTACTAAGAGGAATCTCTCTTAACAACCACATACCATGGAGGAAATACGCTGTTTTCTACCGTACAAACGAAACAAAAGTGTAAAATGTCCCCCGGTTCTGGCGGTGTACGATAACAAGAATAATAAATATTACTATATATCTTGTTGGTTTGTCTATGTACTTACCTTGGGAAAAACACAATCAACTTTAACATTTTATTTGTCTATACCCTTCCCGTGAAAGGATGTGTTATTTCTACACTTTAACATGCTTCACCAAACAAAGCTGGCCCCGTGCTGACAACAACATGAAGTTTTAAATTTTATCACCAGAGGGATATAGCATCGCTTGAATAAACGTCGTTTTGCCCATACGGGCCGATATTGATCAACATAGATATAAGTAACCGACATGGATCGATATGGTTCCATGACGGGTGCTCTATTTTCTTAATTTTAATTCATTCATTATGAGCAGAATGTTTTGTAGAAAATCAACTTATTCTTTGCACAATACTTACTATAGTTTTAGAAAATAGGTAAATTAGTGATAGCGATAATCGATGTGGATCCCACATCGATCGACGTGGGCTCAAGCGGGCCGCTCTCCCAACGTGCATGTGTTACTGGGGAAATTTAAATTAATTTTTCGTCATCAGTACATTATAAATTTGGGAAATTAATATTTTTGAAAACTTTGTAAACGCAATCGCTCGTAAAAATATAATACGTTGGCAGACATGTACTTACGTGTTTATGGAAGGAAGTTCCATTAAATTAGTTTAAATGAAGATAATTAGAATGTAACCATTTTTATTATGACGAAGGACCTTAGCGCCCTTTCCTACGTTTGTCCCTGCGTTTAAAATCGCAATAATATAATATTTTGGTAAGCTAAATCTTTGTAGAACATAGTTTACAGATGTAACCATTTTATTATAACGTAGTGGACCCCGTGCCCTTTGCTAGGTTCGTCCCTGGTTTTAAAATCGAAATAATAACATTTTTGTAAGCTAAAGGGGGCCCCGCGCCCTTTTCTGTCTTCGTCCGTGTGTTAAAAATTGGAATAAAAACTTATTTTTGTAAGCAAAACTTTTGTTAAAGATAGTCTACAAATGTAACCATTTTATTATGACCAAGAAGGTCCCGGGCCTTTTCATAGGGCCATCCCTGGGTTTGAAATTAGATTAATTTTATATTATCTAAGCTAAAGCTTTGTAGAAAATCAAATATAAACATTTTATTATGATTAAGGGGCACCGTACCCTTTTCTAGATCCGTCCGTGATGTTAATAAAAACAGATAACCGTACCCCTCATTAGTTTACTCTGTTTTGCAGTATACCCGTAAATAATTTACAAATAACCTAAAAAATAAGAGAATCTAGAATGAAGAACGGAAATGGATGGGAAATAATTTAGAAAGTATCGTCTACTGGCATCTAAAGAAAATTAGTTTTAGTAAATTCTAATTTTGAAAAGGTAATGGATTGTTCTTTATTATTTGTCTGTGGGATCATAAGTTTAAACTCTACCTGAATTCTTCTTCACCGGAGATGATGTTTCTCTCGCTGCTAAATTGAAACTGAAACACGCTAAAGCCTTTTTTGCTTGTAACGGTAATCGCATTTGAACTACTATGTGACCGGAGAAAAGACTAGAACAGGTAGAGAGAGCATGTATTATGCGTGGTTCTTCTTTCGTCTATGGCACTCAAGTGAAGGCGTAAACTTTTTCTGTTTATGAAGGGTAATGACATAACCTAGATGGATATTTTTGTTTCTTGTAAGAGTTCATTGTCCTTCGTCTGTGACACTGAACTGAATCTAACTTTCTTTGTTCACGGGGGTTAATGAACTGACCTAATTAAGAGTTCATTGCACGGAGGGCCTTCCCGGTGCAGATGAACTAGTATGATGTCACTGATACTTGAAAGGCTGATTGACCTGACCTAAATAGATATTTTTGTTTCTTACGATAGTTTATTGCACTCATCGCCTTCAGGCTGCAGACGGGGAAGTACCTTTTATGACATTGTTAGTTGAAAAGGTGAATGACATGGTAGTCTAGAGTCCATTACCTTCCGCTATGCTAGGGATGATCTTAAAAGTGAAGAGAGGTTCAGTGATCTTTCATGTTTAGGAAAATTCCAATATCTTGTTTTTCAGTAAACGCATTAGGAAGGAATTACTTAAAATATGAGAAAGCTGAATGTTCTCGATATCTAACATTGTACTTCTTATTGAAGAATTCGGAGATACTTGTAATTGTCAAAATGAGATTTGTGATAGGAGAGTAAGATTGACATGTCTTAATGATGGGAGAAAGCATGAGCTGTTTTGATTGCGTTTTTAGATGCAATGTAGAAATGTGGAAGTGATCAACTTATTATTGCATTTCAGATGGGAATACATGAAATAATTGAAAGGTTATGTCAACTGTCAATGAAAAGAATCCTGTAATGAAAATGAACAATGTAGATCTTAAGAAAAATATCTTTTGAAATTCCTTAACCTTGTATAAGCTAAAATGAAAATACGATACTTTCATGGAGAGCGTCAGTTTTTTTAATATTAAAGAGTGTGAATTTGAATAAGATATCACTTTATATGTGGTATGTAAAATGTTTCTGATTTTTACTATGTCTGTTTTTGTTATCTTCAAGTTGAACATCAATTAATATTTCTTGTGTGAATGCTCTGTTTTTGAAGTATAAGTTGAACTTTACATCTGGTTAGTTTTGATTGAATTTTTTATTGGTCTAAATAACTTAGATGTATTGATGCATCACAGAAAATAAATCATGAAGACTTGTGTATACAAATATCAAGCGGTTGAAATAAAAGTGTTCACTCATAGTTCACTAACAATTGAAACTTAGCAGTGATAGCTCAGTAATAGCATAGGGTACCAGTCCTGGCTTCGGTTTTTCTAGGGCTTTGGTCCTGAATGTGGATGTTAGGGTGAGGGACACAGTACTATATTGCTGTAGCGTAGTGGTATTATAGCACAGTTAATGTTAGTCTATGGCTCCGGTCCTGCCTGGAAAGTTTTCAAGGATTACATAGTATTAAATCAGCCATAACTCAGTGATAGCATAGGGCACCGATCCTGACTTAGGTTTGAGAGTTGTGACGTTACAGCCTAGGAATAACTATATCGCGCGACTGATTGGATGGTACAAAGTCTATGCAAGGACTACTTAAAAATTCGCGTTCTGGTTTTTAAAAGTGATAATTCATTTATTTGAGTGAGCCTTGTTATGTCTGGCTTCCTGGCGTGCCAAACTCAAAAGTTCAACCGGCCAAATAGTCAGTGCTGCAAGAAAGTGTGTGTGGGCTAGAAGTTAGAATTAATCTTAATGTCGTATTTAGGAAGGGGTAAAAAAGGGAAACGTAAGCGTAATAAACTACAGAATATTGTCTTAAAGAAAAGAAAACATTCATTAAAACATGCTAATTGCCTCTTGCCCTATAGCTGACATATTTTTTTATTCTTATTTATTTATTTATATATATATATATTTGCTACGAAATTTCAATTAGCAAGTTTCAGACCTGAGCTATGTTGACAAGTTGTGAGCTTGTCAGCCGGGCCGCACAATAATGACCCGTAGGCCGCATGTTTGACTTGCCTGGCTCAAATAGTGACAAATGCAAAGAACTGCAGATTCGCGTTCAAAGCCCATGAGTTATACAGAAGGTCGATCGGCGTACATGTGTTCAGTTGTGAATCCTCCCTGCTCACAAAATGGACCCAACCGAGTGGCTAAAAGTGCAGGAGGAAGCCAGAGTCTGGAATAGTGAGTCACTCACTATCGCAAGTGTGGGTTGTGTGCGTCAAGGCTCCAAAGGTCAACCAGTTTTGGGAGGGCCACGCAGTTGCACTTTCCCACGCCAAACATTCGGTATCTAAAATTCAAGAACCAGTGAAAAGGACATGGATGCGCATTGGGTTCGACGACTTGATAGTCGTCGAACCCAATGAACCAGCTATTCAATCACCCACGAAGGGAACTAGGAAGCGTACACTGCAGTGACACCTGTGTCTCATAGGTTGCGTCGAATGTCCCTCTAGGAAAATTTTCCTCCACAACCTGTGATGGCCATAGGACCACGTGGCACAGTCAACTGTGAACCGCAACCTGCGTGAGAAGTTGAACCTCCAGGAGTTCTTTAAAAGTCGACTATCAGTGTGAGAGAAAGACCAACAGCAGTCGCCTCTACGAAGGCCACTTATCCGGGGAAAAGTGGAAGTATGTTGCCACACTAGATGAGGTATGGGTGTATTTATCAGACTGTGGCAAAATTCGAGTCATCATTTACACTTTACGCGATGCAAAATCCCATCCCGAGATCATCCGTCATTGCAAAGCAACTTTCTCGAAGTGATTCACGATTGTTGCGGGATGCTGTTATCAAGGCAAGTTATTCGCCAAGTCCCTAAAAACTGTAAACTCAACTCTGCCTTCTTTCAGCAACATATCCTGACCCCAATTTATACAGACGTCTTGTTCGTATGGAATTGCTATTAATCAAGTATTTGTGTATATGGATAAGGCTTCACCCCATACGTCTCATTCTACCCGTAACTTTCTGCAACAGATGGCGCAAGACACCGGATTTAGGCTATTCCATTTTACGATATACCGGTGAAGTTACCAGATACCAGTCCTATGATTTCTGCGGATTTGGCCATCTGAAAACGGTTTTCATCTCGTCGTGTCACCACTCTCCGGGACCTGCGGAAAGCCTGTAAGGTGGAGTGGCAAAGGATTCAACTTCCTGTACTTCGTCGTAGCCTTCTACAATGGAAGTTACAGTGCAGGGCTATTGCCAACACACATGGTGATTACATTGAGGTCCAATAGATGGTGGTCACGTGGATTTTAGTAAGGTAGGAGCTAGTTCAAAATTTGACACATGTACGCGGATCGAACTTCTGTACTACCGTCTTAATCCGGTGACACTATATATAAGCTTTCCTTACGGTACATTGTCATGTAATGCACGCTAGCCTAGCACCTCAATGCTAGCACAAGAAAGTTCAGATTTGAACTCGGCAATGTTCATTAACTGACCCGTATTCAGTCTGGTAATGCTACATCAGGAAGGTTTCATTAGGTAGTAGTCTATGGGCCAGATAAGATTTGCCAGATTTCCTTCTAACCACAATTGTATTGGTACCTGAGGACCACGAAAAACTATGATGGCCTTCTCGGAACGGTAGCTTTTCAAGATGGCGCCCGAATAGATTTATAAAACTGGCAATATCTCGGTTCCTAATTATCGAATTTTAACGCTCTTGTTTTCAAACGATAGCTCTATATATTTATAACAAATATTGTTCTCATCATTTTTGCCGTATCTTTGACTATATGTGAGGAAAATAACAAAAAATGAATTTCAAAGCGCTTTAAGTTTCATTTAATCTATACTAATCGTGACAAGAGATTTTATGAAAAAATACTTTGGCCAAAAGAAAAGATAAAGTAATTTGCTTTCGTTTGATGTATTTTTGAACATTCTAACAATAATACAGCCGAACATATCAAGATTTGAATGTTCAAAGGTCCGCGGCGTTCAAGAAACTAAAATCAAAATTTAATTTTTAAATAAAATTTCTCTTCTGCAAAAAGCACGTAACATGAGCTACATTGTAAATTTAAGTTCTCTTCAATGTCTGAAAACCCAATCTCTTCGTTGACTGTATACTCCTCAGGATCTGTTTGAGGTAGGCTGTCACAGTCGGCGAGCTTACAAGCAGGTGTGCACTTCATGTTATTAAGCAAAGAAGGACAGCTAGGTAGCTTACAGGAACGAGAACAAGGGTAACTCAAAAGGCTCAAGACAGCTTCTGGAGCTGGTAATCCGGTCATCCACTGAACAGTTAAATGTCCATCCACTCTCGCCAATTGTCCAACCATGGTTTTCAGGCTCTGGAATTTCAGGAAAGTTCTCCAGGCATCGTTTGCAAATTGAAGATTGGTAATTTGCTCTAAGAGCAGCAATCTTTGCAGGGAGGAAGTTGAAAAGAATCGATTACACCTCGTTTGCTTCAAAATAATTGGTAGCGTGCTTCATTTACTTGATCAATACGCTTATTTCTCAAATACAGGAAGCAAACAAACTTTTGTAGTTGGCTGAAAAATTCACTGTTTATATTCCAGTCTCTTCCAAAGGAAGAAAATAAATGTATAAATTCCTCATCATTTCGTAACAGTTTAATTGCCTTTAAATTTCCTTGACTACACATGGCACTAACTGAATCAGAACCAAGTCATTGCGTGAAGGGAAGGTAAAGCAGATACTGAAAGAGATACCAAAACTGAGACAAGTTTCCTTACATCAATAAGTCGAATTCGTTTTTTTGTTCCACGTTTAATGTAAATATTACTTTGATTCTCAATGTGCACAGACGCACATACACACAGAAGGAGCACATCCGTGTCATTTGATTTACATATCACATTTGAAAACTCTTGTGAGGCATATTTAATATGTAACATCATTCTCGTATCAGCTTCTTCTTGAGAAGATGACAGTTCTGGCACTTCATTGATATCTTCTGCTGTAATTTTTAAACACTTGTTTCCATACTTTACGAACAAAATTTTTCCTTTCAAATCCATTCTTTTTTCCTTTTGCTGCCAACTTTCTGCTAGGAATCTCGTTAGCTTATTCTTGCTGTAATTACTTCTTAAGAGTCTCTTCCAGTTTTGTACTTTATGTGCACTCTTCAAAACATGAAATGATATCCCTTCATCAGCACCTCTCAAAGTTCGTTCAACGGACTTTATTGATTTCTCTTTATACGTGTCAAAAACTACATCTATTCGGTCACTAAAATGACCTACTTTCAAAACTTGTTGCAGTATTACATGAGATATTTCATCAAAAGTACATTTTTCCCCATTTAACTTATGAATAAGCTCCATTGCGACAATAAGTGTTGCAGATTTACCTTGCGGATGGTCAGTAGGTGAAACCATACCCTCAAGAAAGTTCGCTAGTGCGGCTTTATTAGTTTTCCTTAAAGTACCATCAGGATTCACTAGAGTCCATGGCAAAGGACCCAAAGGATGACGGAAAACTTTCTCCATCTTTAGGTTACGGTTTTCTGCTATCAAAATCATATTTCCGAAAATATTTCTGTCTGTCTTTAAAATTATTTCTTTGTTGGTTGTTTTACGCCTGATCTCCTGGCTATTTTGGAAAGTTTGCAACTGAATTTTTCAATAGGATCAAAGAAACCTTTATTCTTTTCTAAACGATCATGTTTGAAGTCTTTGTAATCTTTTTCCCCTTTCTGTCTTGCCAGTAATTAATCATTTTGAACTTCTGTCGGTGCTTCTAAGCCCGTTGAAATGTGCACAATGTTGCAGAAATTTTTGTCGAAAGGGTTGGTCCACTCGTTCTGCAGACGCTCAACTAAGGCCGAGACTACTTCTTCGTCTTTAGAAATGCGAGTCTTCTGAAGATCCTGATGCTAGTATTTCTTGTCTGGAATGATTTCTACAAATTCTCGCATCTTCCCAAGTGCTAATGCTCGATATTCTGCGGTTAAATAGTACACGCTGACTGCTCCAAGCTTTAAACTGAATCCTTTTGTCCACCTACTGTCTGTGTATCTTTATTTACTGTCTTCTCTAAAGCCTGATCAACCGGAATTCGTGCAAATGGATGCTTTGATTTCAGCTGGACAGAAAATTCTCCAGATATGAAAAACTAAAAACTGGAAGGATTTCTACGTTCCAATTGGGATAGTTCATACCAAATGAATTGATAAGTACCTGGCATAGTTTATTTTATCTAAAGCAAAGCACCATGAGATCATTTCTTGTAAACACGAAAGGTAGAATAACCAATTACCTTCCCTATGAGCTCGAATCAAACCCAACAGTAACTCCACTAAATCTATGTAAAACATTCAGAAAGACGAAAGTGCTCCATTCTCATGTCTTAAATGATTCAAATAGCCTTCGAAAAGAATACAAAATTTCTTTGATTCTGTCGTCTCTATACAATATTTCAAAACTGTTTTGAGATATGTCGTCGGCAACTGAACAAAATAACTCATTTAATTCTGTAACTGTAAAAGGAAGCTGAATATTTTCGACTTCGACATGATCCAAGAACTCATTCCAAATTATTCTCATTAAGGATTCGTAGACGCATTTGTGGAGTCTTACATCACGGTTGTATTACTTTCCGTCTAAAACTTGACAAAAGGAGCCAATTGCAATTGTTTCTGATTCTACTGCTAAGTCTTTAAGTCCAGCATTACCAAATAACTTCCCAATAATATAAAGTAGGTTACAAATTATGTGAAAAGGTCCCATTATTACGAAAATACTGTAAAATTCATTTGGGATGTGTCCATTTAATTTCTGTTGCTTTTGAAAAAATGGCATGATCTACAACAACAATATTTTGCAGATTTGGGCTTGACTTTATTTGATTGCACTCAGTCAATATTTCATAAACTGTTGACTTATCAGTTGCTGCGTGATTTATGGAAGGCAAATAAGCTATTGTATTTGGTTTAACTTTAACATTGTTCCTGACTAGTATATTAAATCCTGTCCAAGAATTAACTGAGATTTCCAGAGTTGAATTGCCGACTTAGGACCCAAAGTAAATTTTTCGTTTAGATTTCGAAAACAAGCTAAGGCAATCAGGAATTGGCTTTCTTGTAATCTTAGGAGGCTCAATATTCTGGTAAAGGTGAATGATGAACTACCAGGCTTCTTTTCTTCTTATCATCATTAAATACAGGTCTTATCTCAGATAATTTGCTAGGTTGAGAGGAAGGACCAGCAGAATCCGCAACCAACACCTTTAAACTCTTCGGGTGAGTGAAACTCGCTCGGTATTCTCAATGGTATTGCACATTTATAAGATCACTATCACATTCAATGGAAAGATCCAAGATAGGTTTAAATTGTCGTTTCAACGCAGCGTCATATAGAACTGACCACGACGTTAAATCTCTTGGTGAAAGCACTTCACATTTATAGCTTACTTGACCATAATAATGTATTTTGTTTGTTTATGTTGCCTTTTTTACATAATTCCTCATCGGACATTTTAGATCCTGACAAAACAAACTTCACACTCACAAACAAGGTAATAGTACAAATGATCGAAATAAAGGAAATTGGATCGTCAATACCACTCAATTAAATAATTTTCCACCAGCTCCCGTATTTATTGTTCACAATAGGCCCTATCAGTTCTACTCTGTTATCGCTGTCTGACCATTACTTGCCGCCAACAGCCCAATAGTGTGCGAGTGTTTATGGAAACATTCCGCCTCACTATTCACTATAATGATACGCAAGGTTTTGTTGTTTTCAAGTGAAGAGGTGTACCTGAATGGATTTTGTCCACAGATTTCGAAAATGACCTTGAAAATGTCGTATCACGTCAGGTTTTTCCACAAATCACGAAAATGTCAAAATTGAAAAAAACGTCTGTTTTTCACCTTTAGACGCCGGCCAGGGAATTTACACCTTGACGTTGTCATCCCTGGCGCCCCTCTTAATTCTTTCAGAAACGTGAACGATCCTTTGTTGTAAATCTAATAGAACGGGGAATGCAACGAGGTATGTTTGGTACCCCTGGCCTCCCATTCAGAGAAGAAGAAGAAGAAATCGAAAAATTTGTAAAAAAAAAAATGTTATTTCTTTGAGATTCCGGCCACGCTGGTAACACTGTTAGTAATCCCACGCTGGTAAAAAAAAAGTCATACGAGTGCCTCACATAGTCATACTAACCATATACAAAAATGAAAGCCGTAACTGCAATAGAAAGCGAGAAAAGAATGCAAAGTGCAACCACTCAATATAAAATTTATAATTTGCTTCGTAAACATTCACGTTGTCAACCCTGGCACTCCCACCCCAAATTGGCACAGACCCATGAACCACCCCTTGTTGGAAATGGAACGAGGTATGCTTCGCACTTATAGAAAAACGGTAAGATGAAAGAGGAGAAAAAGAGAATAATGAGAAGATAAACATAAATGCATAGTATAAAACATACATACCTAACATTTATCACTGGGCTCTCCTTGAAACTTCCTCTTTTTGTATTTTCGTTGGTGTTCTTCCGTGCAGTCTCTTTTTAACATCTTGCAATAGTCGGCCATCATATGGACAGTCCACCTTCCTTGGTATCTCTTTTCCATCACTTTAATGTCCTGATGGAAACGCTCGCCATGTTCTTCCGTAAAATCACCAAGATTGTCAGGAAAGTAATTGGGATGAGCATGAAGAAAGTGAACTTTGACGCTCATGTTACAGCCAAGAAATTTAAAAGATTCCAACATCTCGTCGATTAAAACGCTGTAATTTGCAGCCTTCTTGTTGACCAAAAAGTTTTGTACCACATTTCTGAACGCAGTCCATGCTTGCAATTCGGTCTCACTCATACTTGCCTCAAATGTGTTGTCCGCTATCAATTTTCGGATTTGTGGGCCTGTGAAAATTCCTTCTTTGATTTTTATTGACGTGATAGATGGAAATTTATCAGAAAGGTACTGAAAGCATTTACTATCTCTGCTTAAAGCTGTCACGAATTGCTTCATTAAACCTAGTTTGATATGTAACGGTGGCAACAGTATTTTCGAGGGATCAACCAATGGAAGTGAATCAATGTTCTTTTTGTCAGGTATGAAGCTACTTCTGACTGGCCACTGCTTCCGAATCCAATGTTCAGTTCTTGCTCTGGAGTCCCACTCACACAAAAAGCAAGGATATTTTGTGAAGCCTGCTTGTTGGCCGAGCAATATTCCAATGACTTTGAAATCCCCGCACACAGACCACTCATAACGCTTGTACTACACCTTTGCCAGCAGAAATTGAAGACTTTCGTATGTCTCTTTCATAGTCACTGAATGTGCTATTGGAATAGACGGATGGACGTTAGTGTTGTGTAACAAAACACCTTTTAAGCTGGATTTGCTGGAATCTATGAAAAGCCTCCTTTCTCCTGAATTGTAAGTGATGTTGTAGAATTTCATGACTGCCGGAATGTCTCGACAATATACCAAACCACCTTCCTCTGCAAACAGCGGAACTAATTCTGCCTCTCGGTGTCTGTACCAGGAAAATCTCGTATTCGTACTTAATAATTTTTTTCATGCAGTCGCGATCCTAACAATTCTGCTGCGTCTTTAGGTAAATTAAGATCACGCACCAAATCATTAAGTTCACGCTGGGTCAAGGGCAAGGGCACTCTGGTTTCAGCCACACTGTCTGGTTGGTACGTCTCATCATGTGTATCACTGTCTGATCCTGTCTCGGTTGGGGGAATGATGTTGGACGGGAATGGCACAGGTATGGATTCACTATGGGGCACTGGTCTCATAGCAGATGCAAGATTCGGATACACAATGTTACCATTGCTTGTCTCGGTATGTCCCATGATCTGTACTGTGCAGAAGTAGCAGTCGTCACCGTGATTTCGTGGTTCACGCCACACCATGGGTACACCAAACGGCTTTGATTCGCGTTTCCCACTTTTCCAATTCCTCAATCCCTCCACACATGCACGACACACTTTATGAGGAGCCCACACTTTGTCCTGATCGCCTAGTTTCACCCCGAAGTATTGCAAATATGCATTTCTTACCAAAGGCGTAATATTTTGCCTTTGCTTTACTGTCGTATAACAGCCACATATATAACAAAATAAGTCTGGATGGTTGACGCAACCATGTGAAGCCATTGCACACACAAATTCACACACTACGGACCCGACACTTAGGTACAGCAATGCACCTGGCAACAGAACCTACCTTCTACTGACAAGTGCACGTTCTAGCCGGAGTGGTGCCACCTGTGACCTTCTTGAAAACGGGGGCGTTGGGGTTGATGTGTCATACTAATGTGCAATCTATCATTTTCCGCTTTTGTGAATGTGGTAACTCTAGCCGTGATAAGATTCGGTACTATTGTTGTAACAATCAGCGATATATTTATGTTTCTGTTTACACATTACTTCCAACAAGGTGTCGATCATGTCATTTTTGTATATGGTTGGTATGACTATGTGAGGCACGCATATGACTTTTGTTTACCAGCGTAGGGTTACTAACAGTGTTGCCAGCGTGGCCGGAATTTCAAAGAAATGACATTTTTTAAACACATTTTTTTATTTTCTTCTTCTTCTTTTCCGAATGGGGAGCCAGGGGTACCAAACATACCTCGTTGCATTCCCCGTTCTAGTAGCTTTCCAACAAGGGATCGTTCATGTCTCTGCAACAATTAGAAGGGACGCCAGGGACGACAACATCAAGGTGTTAATTCCCTGGCCGGCGTCTAAAGGTGACAAAAATACGCTTTTTTCAATTTTGACATTTTCGTGATTTGTGAAAAAACGTGACGTGATACGACATTTTCAAGGTCATTTTCGGAATCTGTGGACAAAATCGATTCGGATACACCTTTTTGTTTCAAAACAACAGAAAAAAGTTGAAAAATTGCATATCAGATTTGCATTCAATTGCAGTGCTGCCGCGCGCACCTTTAAACATTCAAATCTTGATATTTTCGGCAGTATTATTGTTAGAATGTTCAAAAATACATCAGACGAAAGCTAATTAGTTTATCTTTTCTTCTGCCCAAAGTATTTTTTCATAAAATCTTTTGCTGTTACGATTAATATAGATTAAATGAAACTTAAAGCGCTTTTTGAAATTCATTTTTTGTTATTTTCCTCACATATCGTTAAAGATACGGCAAAAATGATGAGAACAATATTTGTTACAAAGATAAAGAGCTATCGCTTAAAAAAAAAGAACGTTAAAATTCGATAATTAGAAGCCGAGATATTGCCAGTTTTATAAATCGATTCGGGCGCCATTTTTGATTTGACGCCATCTTGAAAAGCTACCGTTCCGAGACGGCCATCATAGTTTTTCGTAGTCCTCAGGTACCAATAAAATTGTAGTTAGAAGGAAATCTGGTACCCCCAAATTATATTCACCTTACCAATACTGGCCCATAGACTACAGGAACAACTCAGAAATTATAATATGAACTTATTTCACTTTATAAAACTAACGCTATTTCTCGCAGGTTTTCTTAACGTTTATTCTGATTCCCAGTTCCAGTATATTATGTACAAGAGTATTATCGTCTCTCCTACGAACAGTAAAAAAATGCAACGAAGTAACTCACATTCAGAGAGACAGAAACCATGCAAGCAGATAATAAACATAAACAAAAATAATAAATACAGCCATAAACGAAATACCACGATGTCTGTGATGACACTTTCCTTTCCTTTCCTCCTTTGTCTCTGTGTCTCGCTCTCGCACACACACATAACAAAACGACGTAGTAATTTGCCTCTCGCTTCAGCACATCATGTGGTGAAACGAATTGAAATATAGTGGACGCAGGCTGGAAGACGACTTGCTTATTGCTTGCAAACGAACATTGGCAACTATTCTGGGAGCTGAAAGGGGCAGGGGACTGCAGGACTTACACAATACAACTTCCATTTGTGCAGGGTTGTTAACTCCTCTCGTAAATGTCACACAGATCTTTACCATTAATTTCCTTAAGAGCTATAGACCTCAAACGCCTTCCGCTAATCAATAAATGGATACTTATGCATGTCACTGCCTGGCTCACTGACTTTCAGAAACACTTTTCCATCTCCAACCCTACCTCTTCCAAGCCCCCGCTCCCTTCAGTTTCATTATTCTTGCTTTATGTGTTTCAACGTCTTGTGTTTACTGTCCTCATTTTATAAGCCTACACGTTGTAATTGCTAAGCAAGGAAGAACCGCTTGAAAAAGGGGGAAGACATGCTGACAGATACTTAAAAGAAAGACCGTTTTCCTTTGAATACAGAAACGTAGGAGTGATGAAGAGAAAATTTTCTGTTTAAATAACACAGTAATGTAACTGGCTCCGATTCCATTCTTGTTTTTTTAGCACACTATATCATAAACATGTCTTCGTAACTTGCGCGAGAGATGATTTTCACTCACATAAGAAGTATATCAACTTAATTCACTTGGAATTATAACTTTGTTTTAAATGTGTTATATCATCAACATAAACAGTAAAAGTAGGGGAAAACTTACCTAATTTAATGTTAAACTAAACGTAATACTTCAATTATACGATTATACCATTCAATAATCATTAAAAATACAGCTGAGAGGAAGATTATTATTGTTATTATTTCAAACCAAGCAGAGTTACAAAGCTACAAATCAATATTTCATTAGAATGTGTTCAAATTCCCTACACAATAGTGAACATCGCAGACTAATGATTTTCCTGTCATCTTCAGATATATTTCTCTATTTTCACCATTTTACTTATTGTTAAAATGGTAATGACAAATTTTCATTTATAAACATTCTTCCCCCTCCATCTCTACCCCCCACCACACACACACACTTTCTCTCTACTGAATTCCTCTAATCTTCTTCCATCATCCGCCTTTTTCTACTTTCTTCAATATACCAACTTCATCATTATTCAATTCTTTCATTTCTCGAGCGTCAAATTCAGTCCTGACAGCATTGAAAAATGATTTATTTCCAAATCAAATTTCAATGCTTTTGTTATTATAATATTATTTACGATTTCAACATGCTAAAGACGAAACAGATATTGGAAAATGAACAAAATAATGTAGAACATCTTCGGAACTCTTCCTTCCCACACCCTTATCATAGATTTATGTCAATCAGAATCTCGGAAGAACAAAAGTAGAATTTGAATAATCATAGAATAATAAGATAGATAACCTGTGGAAGTCAATAACAACGCTTGAAGAAAGTGACACTTTCCTCCTCCCTGCAACTCAGCCACTTTATTTCAATACTACGGAATTTAAAATGGAAAAAGAGACTTGCAAAATCATGTGACAACATATTGTGGAAAATAAGGAATAATCAACATATAAAGACGCATCAGTTGTTGGTGCAGCAGTCGTTACCTAAATTGCTCAATCACTACCATTCCACATGTGCTCCGACAGTTCATATCCAGAGGCATGGGTGGCTAGTTCATCGTTCCTACAGATTGCTCATTCTACTATTCCCGACAACTCTGGATATATGATATGGCACATGATGACTCTTGTTTGATAAATCCACCTTCGAAGCGGAATACGGGTCCTATAAACAGGTACAGATGTTTTACAAGGACAAAGACAAATCGAATACAACTAGCAATCGTTTTAAACGAACTAGGGGATCCGTATTGTCCCAACAGAATTCATCACAGAGTATTACAGAGCTAACGTTGACCTGAAGAGTTCCTTGTTGACCCAAAATACCAAATCCGAATCCTCCCGTTGGTCAGAAATAACTGTGTATGAGAGTCATCTGTCCACGCTAACTGTAGTGGAACGTACATGGTTCAGTACGATGTTGAATCACCCACTCCACACACATAGCCCTAAGCAGTCATGCCAACAGTGTATTAGTGAGTCCATAGATATCAACGTGTACTGCACTGTCAAGGTAGACACGTTTCTGATACCTCCCTGGTCTGAACCTCTATGGGTCATCGTTTGTCGTTAGAGCTGTCGTCGACCACTGAGTTCACCACAAAGAGTGTTGGCACCAGATATCGTACTCTATAGTTCCGACAAACTCGCGAATATTAGAAGTCCCATACTATTAATTACACCATATGACTGGCCATCACAACTGATCATGTTCGAAATCTGATAGCTTACGCTGTGTATCTGGCAAATTGCCGCCTATCTGATCGACAACATGCCGATTTAGGTGTAATGATGTTTGCAGCTGTTTTCGCCTACTATGAAGCACATGGTAGCGGCAAGCGTCACAGTCCTTAGGTATTGACTGAAAGAGAACTTAGGTTCTTTCTTGATCTTAAGAGCATGAAATGCAACTTATAAGTCAAAATAAATACCTATTTCACTTTAAACAATTAAGTAAAAATAAATACCAGCTTCAGTTTATATAGTATAGAAACATATTTTAACAATTTAATGAAGTCTTTCCTAGTCTGGATTAAAAATTTCGATATTTCACGAAGTTACTTCTAGTATTCTTCCATATACGTCCATCTCCTTTAGCCATGATATGAGCGTACAAACGGACGAACAATAGAATTTCAAGAAACTATTTGGCACTATTAAAAATATTTAATTAGAGGTACTACCCACGAGAGAAATACTATTATAATTCTCCATTTTAAAACATTGTTCAGAGTAATTAAAACTGTTAATGAGTTAAATACTGACATTAGGAAAGAATCGATTTAGTGCTTTAGAATAATTTCTGTGACATTGAAAAACGTATTTCATATAATGCTAAATAATAATGGTGGCATCGGAATGAAGAGAGTAATAATTGAATACATGATTAGAAATTTAACTGGTAGAAAAGTAATAATAAAATGTAAAAATAGTTGGGACAATGAAAAAAAGTATCAGGACTTCAAATATGACTAGAGCTATCCTTTTCTCTTTTCCCCCTTCTCTTTCTTAAATAAAGAGAATGCCATCATATTAATAGTTTTAAATAAAATGAAAGATAGAGGGGTAAGGAAGGAATATGCATAGTGAGGAGGGAGGGGTGAGAAAGGGATAAAACTCATCCGTAAAGTTTGTTATTCTTGAATACGTTCCTAGTAGGTTCTTTCCATCATTCATCATGAATAATACATAAAGGCGGACGGGCGACGAAGACTGCATGTACCCCCCTCTCTCTGCACCTCTAACCCTCAGAAGCCCTCAGTCGCTTCCGAAAAACGGGGCTACGAGGTGAGGGGAGGAAAGCCCTTTCACATCTCTCTCTCTCTCTCTCGTCGACGCTAGACCCCCAAGATCACTTCACTTCCTTGTAGGGAACGACGTGGAAACCGCAAACGACATCTCCATATCCCTATGCTGAAGTACGATGCGCCACTGCCTCACTACTACTACTACTACTACTACTACCACCATTCCTCCTCCTCAATCGCAACATCCTAAATGACCCAAGAAAAAGGGAAGGCGGTAAGAAGTGCGGTAACGGTAACGGTTTACGTTAAGTTGTGTTTGTCTGTCTGTATGTGTGATTCGAGTGGAGTCTTACATAGCGACGACCAAGTAAAAAATATAGACGTAAGAATGCTTCCAAACCTCGAATACGTGTGCATGCGTATTGATTCGCTCAGTGAGTAACTTGCAATATTAAATCATAGGCTTCTATTTAGCACTATGTTACTCAGATAGTACAAAGAAGTTATCACACATTCCAAACATTTGGAAAAAATTGTGCGTCGAACTTGCCAAGGTAAATGTGAAAGTTTCCGTATGTTTGTAGCAAAGTTATTAGTTACCACTTGGGAAATGTGCAACAAACTTGTCATATAGTAGGCACTAAGGCAGTAACTGTCTAAAGCTTGAGCAAGTCCCGGCATTGATATTATTAATTAATTTGCAATGTTGAGTGAACTTAGGCGTTCTACAGATGGGAAAAGTTCCCGGCAGCTGAGAGTGCATTTGAACACACGCCCGTCTACTTTCACTCCCGATGTCATATGGACCACTAATACCCTGACAGTTTTCGACCAAAATGGGCTATCGTCATATGTTACACAATGGTAAGATGATCTGATTATCGACACAGACGAAATTAGAATAGCTGCAAATAGAATTTGTTAGATACTTTTATTTTTAGCAGAATTGAACTTCACTGCACAGGCGAAATACAACAAAATCCATTATGGATATTCCATAGAAAAATAGCTTGCATTTGTGACAGAGAAAGATCAAAACACATTAGCAAGGTGCAGCAACATGCGACATTATTATTATACAATTCATCATCGGCACAAAAATTTAAAAGCGTGTAACATAATGATTTACCAACGAAGAATGGTAAATTTCGAGCTATTGGTAGTTAAGATTTATGCTGTCACATTCACATACATGCACACTTACAAACATGTATGCACAGGGAGATTGTTAAAGAAAGAACTTAATGACAGATAGTCCACAATTGATAAAAGTCTTTCAGTAGTGTGGTCTATAGTTTTGAAATAAAATGGTGCAATTAAATTGATGCAATTCATGCATCAATTACTCAAATAGAAGTATAAATGAACAAACTCCTCCTTAGGTTAGTGATTAATGCTCTTACTTTCGCTGCGAGCGGTCCTAGTTCGTTTCCCGGTGGGGGTTCCCACTCCTCCTGGTACTGACTGAGAATCGTGATGCTAACAAATTAGGGAATTACTTGAATTAAGAAGTAACGAACTTCGGTCTCGAAACTCACATCTTCCTAGTACAAAGAACTTATTTTCTAAAAAGAAGTATTCTACTTACTGAAGTTGTTTTTTAATATAGAAAAATATCTGACTTTTTCCTTCATAGCACCACCATGGAAAGTAAAAGAAGCAAATCAAGTCCTAAACACAATTTTCTATCTTAAAAGAAAGCTTAAATATCAATTAGTTTCAATTTCCAATCGGATTACTTAAATGTTTTTCACAAATAAAAAATCGACGTAATAGTATATCACGTGTACCCCGACTTCTTCTCTGATGTTTAACGTTATAGGTGTGTGTGTGAGTGACTCAACGAGAAAACGTTCTTGACTTTGGTTAATGGACTCACTGATTGATGGATGGACTTTACCAAAAAGCTGATACAATGGAGAAATGAAGCACAAGTTATTGACATGTTGCCTAAAATCTGTGTGACTTATTGACAGCCTGACTAATAGTCTTTCAGAAATTTTAAGGATACGTTAGATGTTTTTATTTTTCTTCTCCGAATACGAGCTACGCACTATAGAGTGAGTCAGTATAAAAGGAATTTTGAACAGGACCAAAAACCGAAAAAAGGTCTCTTATTGTAAATATTGTGAAAAAATTACATAAAAAGTTGTTATTTAAATATTTACAGAAGGTTTCGTTAAAGTCACAATTAAAGTGGTTCTTTATTCTGTTGAAGATTTCGGTTCTGTTGGAGGTTTAACAGAATAACTTGTACAATAGAAGAAAAAAAACACTTCTATAGAAATCGACCTGCATCTTGAACGAACCCTATTACTGAATTACATTAGCAAAGCCACGGTCAATACGCTCTCTCTCACACCTAACTAGTGCAAACTGCTAATTAGTACACATTTTACAACGCAGATTTAACAAGAGAATGTTTGACGTGAGAAATAACTACATTCTATATTTAAAAATAAAGGACAAGTATATGTACAGTATATTAAAAGGAAAAATTAATATAATATGCACACACAAACACGTACATAATCATTCACTCTCGTGCATAAAGAACTTATCAGAGTAGATTATACTGTAAAAGTATTTCAAGCGAGTGATAATTAGTAGGGTATATTATTATCCTTTGATATTCTCGACATATTCTGAGAACGTATCGGCTTCTGGCGTGGATACTAATCTCCCACTAGCTCCTTTTCGTAATCTATCCTAGTATTTTCCAGCACCAAATAATGCTATTTTCTGTTGTATAATGGTAGATGAATTACCTGGGATCAGAAAAAAGATTTTGCGTAAAAAGTCCTTTCTGATCTGTTCCCAATGCTCCTACGTTTTCACAATCCACATTCGTCTGATTTCTATCACCACATCTTTATACTTTATGAGTTTCTAAGTTTCTTATTAAATAAGATATTCGTGTTAACTTTCAATATAAATCACTTAAGATTATTTAGTGATCAAAACAGTAAGAACTATTCAGTATCCTAATATCAAGCAATAGCAATATTAAAAAAAAATAACTCTCAAATCGTTTTACAATTACAAAAAACATTTTCCACAAAATAACAAGAATTTCCCCACTTATATTGCTGCTAGAATGTTTCTAACTTACATGTAACAAAATAACTAATCGACCTTTTCCGAAATATCAATTAATATGATATGAATTTATGACGTTTGCCCCTTCTTTGGTTATTTCGTTTCAGAGAACTTTATATGAGGACTTCAACCTCTTTACAATCTAAACCTAATTTTGTTAGCTATTTTCTCATAAACTTTCTCGTTATTATTTGTATCTATTTAATCGCATTTATTTATATCTAGTTACTCGGAAATAAAACGATTTCTTCGATCTATTTCCTTTTTTTAATTTATTAGAAATATGGTAAGAAAACGAAAACATGTCAGAAAATTGGTCATTTAATTCATTAGGTGTTGACATTTTTTTCATGGAAAATGCACACATTAGCCAACACACACAGAAAGACATCCATAAGAAATGTAAGAAAGAATAAAAACTGAGGGCAGACAAATGAAAAGGATGGGTAATTCCTTGTCATTCTTCTTCAAAACTTCTTATATTTCAAATGTGTTGACACAAGAGCCAGAAAAATACATCATTTGTCACTCTCTCAGTCTGAATGACATAGCGTACAAAATAAACTTCAGGCACGCGCGCTCATACAATGGTGAACAAGAGCGTATGCTGATGAATTGTTAAGACGAACAGTAGCATACAGTGAAAAGAAAAATAGGTTGTCAACACAATTGTTCCCCATTATGCTACGAAGAATCAACATAAAAAGTAATGAAAAAGGAAAAGGGAGAGGAGGACGAGAGTAAAAAAAAATGGAAACACTCCTGGCGAATAATACTGATTGGATAAAACAGATAAAAACTTTTGTATAGGCAGAAGGATGGACTGTGTGGCAAAGATAGAGAAGTGATCCGTCATCCATGGTTGTATGAAAATGCCCTATGCGAGAAGTCTCCTGGGTGTGTCTGTCTACGCAGCGTGGGAGGTAGGGTTAGACTGGAGGTGGGGATTAGGTAGCGTTGTGAAAACTTGAAATGGTATTCCTGTAGACGATCCGTGATTCAGCGAAGTTCAACTTTGGGGAATGGAGGGGTAATGACTTATAGACACAAAAAATAAGAGAGCGAATGAGTGAGATTGGGTGGAGGATTCAATGACGACTTCCTTGTTGTAGAGTGTGAATCACAATTGCCAAGTCTTCACCAATGTTGCTTAAGCATTCCCCAATCCCTTTCACTCTTTTTCCCATGAAAAAAGAACAAAAAAATCTCCTCCCCAGAGGCTATTAGTGGTCGCAATCTCTCCGCTGGGAAAGGCTTCACAGTCAGTGCTCAGGCCTCCAAAAACTCAATTCCGTACATTAAGCTGATTAAAAAACACGTAAATTCTGTTGCAAACTGTATCTCATATTCACTGTTATTATATTGTGCCTCTTCCCTGCAAAATCTGTTCATATAGGATTTGCCGCAAATTATAAACTAACATTTTCCGCTTCCACGGCTTCAGTTTGTTTTGTATTTTCGCCAACATTGCTGTACTATGTCCCATTTAAACAAGATTAATTTCAGAACATTAATGCATTTGTATAATTGTGCTAGAATGTAATGTCACTCACAAACAAAGCTGAAGTGAGTAAGCTTCTTTGGCTGATTAAATGAAAGTACCGAGTATCTTGACAGATATAACCTTAAAAAAAAACTTATATTAATTACAACGTTATTATGTAAACTTGCTCTATCACTTACTAAACTCAACTTTCTGTAGCAATATTAAAAGCATTGCGATTTCACAGAATACTACGAGACACAGTGACACAACTCAAAAATGCACTTTTTTTTCTTCAGAAAAGCGATAAAACGAAACACAAGTTACATTAACGTAATTCAGAGCTTTCATGTGGTGACTCCTTATTAATTATTTTCCGTCCTTCCTTAGCAGATGCTGAAAGATCTTTTTCAACTATCAAATTGATTTTGTTCAATTAGTCACTGGTTTCAAAGTGTCAACTTCGAAAAGATCTCACAAGTTAGTCATCTATTGTAACTCCAGTTATGAGAACAAAGACGATGTTGATGGCGAATATGATTGATGCAAAAGGCAATAAAAAAATAACATAATTTTAAGTACTTTATCGCAAAATTTAGTTCGTGATATTTAGTGTCTTTTTCTTCCACATTTTAACGTTTATTAGGGACCTAAAACACTTTATTAATGCCCTATTATTATCCTGTGTCTTCTGATTAATTGGAAAGGATGAGTGGAGGGAAGTTAAGTTATGTGCGAGGGACGGGTAGGTACGCTAACAAATAGCAATACGCAGTTACTCAACCACGTCTAATTCTGTAGTTTTAAGCGTAAAATACCAGTACTGGTTTCGGGATTGTGAACTGAGTATCTGAAATATGGTTGAAGTTGTAAATAGTTTCGTGACATAGTTTTATGGGAGAAAAATAGATCGTCACAAAAATTTAAAACTTGGTGTGAAACACGTGCAACTAAACAAGTAAGACCTGTTAATTTCATTCGACTACAAATATTAACAACAAAGTAATAAGAAAACATACCTAAAATGTTTTCAATAAGAACAAACCTGCATTAGCTTAATAATAAACGCTTCGAACTCTCAAGACAGACAAATGGCATTAGGTAACCCTTGCAATGTGCTTGCACTTTTCACACTTTCTCAAAGTTATTGCAACTACAAGCAATACAATTCTCCATACACCGAAACCAATCAGTGAACTAACTCCTCTATTTCTCTTGTGCACACTTCTGCCATGCTGCCAGAAGCGCCTCTTCTGATGTAAAACGCATGCCTTTGTGTTTCACTTTCACTTCCATTACATATTCAATACTGCAACCCAATCCTGCATGGACAGAAATCGTTGGCAAGGCATCCAAACAATCAAAAAACATGTCACCACACAACAATTCCTGCGACCCAAGTTTTCGTGCAAAAGCAGACTGTAAAATTCTTCTGATGGATGTTTGAGGAAAGAAACATTAGGATTAGTGCTAACATCTTTTATACTTGTCAGCAGTGCTACTCGGTCATCAGCGAATGTGTCTGGTATCTGCTGCAGAGATTGCATACATTGCCTGCATTTCTAATTAAATAGCTACCCAGGTAATATATAACACAGTCTTGTGAGGTAGGTATGTCCTTAATTCCGTCTGCTATCCCAAGCGACGTCAGGGGAAAGACTGGCATTAATAACTATCTTTTCTTGTACATATGTTTTTGCAGACTCCCGTATGCGCTTGTTTTTCTCTTCTCTTACTTTCGCCAACGCAGTCATCTTGCTGACTAATGACGATAATGGTGCATCAGTGCGAGGTTCACAATTCTCACTTCTTATCAAAGCATTTTTAATGGGGACGTAAATAGACTGCACCAAATGTAACTGTATAAAATCTACTGTTGATGGATGATCGTCACAGCTTAAACTACACAAGATACCGAAGTGTCTCTTCAAGGGGTCTTGATTAAATTTTGCAGTCAGGATGTAGCGAAACCCACGATTCCACAAATATTCTGCCACCTCCAAAGTACTTTTTAGCGTTACTCTTAGAGACCCCACAGTTCGTTCCGACGAAAATGTATTTTTTTATGAATTTAAAACTTCCATCATCTCGAGTAACACTTTATGCGGTGTAGGATGTCTATATAGTGCTTTCGCGGAATGGGACGAATTTAAGCATCTGCCATGTTGTTTAAATCATGAGTGAATGCTTCCGTTAATTCACTGTCTTCAAAGCCAAGGGTGGAAATTTCACGGAAAAACTTTATGCCGCTGGCCATACTAGAACTGAAAAGATGAAACGCGAGACGTGTATTCATGCTCTGAAAACTGGTGAGATCCAAATGGGAAGACGTTAGTTTTGGGTAGACGCGTAGACCAATAAATTTTGAGGATGTCTCAGTAATATACTTTTTTTATATATATATCAAAACAAATAGAATGATTTTTATACAAAACAGTATTTTTGTCGCGGAAGTTATTTCGAATACATTTCAGTATGTGGACAGCATCACAGAAAATAAATTGGAGTCATATCGTCCCTAACTACTATTGCTTGTCTTTGTTTTGTTTTATTTTCATAAGTACATTATTCTAGTTAAGCAACTGAAACCAACGCTGTGATTTCGAAAGTGACTAACTTTCTCGTTAATGTCTATCTTGATCTAGTTTCAAGCTGTAATTTGAATTAAAAGAGGCGTACGTCCTCAAAAGTCGTTGCTCAAACAGTGAAACGCAAAGAGATGGTAGGGAAAATTGGTGGAGATGGGTGGATCTGACAGGGGGAAGTAGAATTCACAGGGTCCCTTTACGGTTCTCTTCTGGCTACTTGCTGATTTTGAGTTTATCCTTTCTCTCACGAACACACTCTGAGTCAGTCAGCCTAAGCTACTAGTACTAGCTCTCTCGACAAGAGTAGATCAAACAGAAGGAAAAGAAAATTTTTGCTGATTGCACTACCAGAGCCCAGAGCAGCCACCAACAAATTCGTCCCGCTGGTTAGCCAAGGCGGCAGTCGACTAAATTGGGCCCATTCATCAGGGTTTCCTGTACAGAGACGAGAAGAAGGGGGGAGGCCACGGGGACTCGTTACCCCCTTCAGTGGTGGTGGACGCATACACAAGTCTTTCCCTTCCCCGCTTCCAGTAAACCTCTTCCTCATCCCATCCTCTGGACCCCATGAATCCTCTCCACTTTCCTCTACTAGTTCACTTTCCCATCTAGAGGTACTAAAACCACCTCACCGAAAAACCAGCACCACCATTTGCCCCCCCCCCCCTCGCAAACACAAAAGCCCGGAGATTCCCGAAACGCACCGAACGGAAACCGAGCACTAGAGGAGAGAACCCCTTTTCAGATCAATACCCAAGTTGTGAACCCAACGACAGGAGAAGAGTAAAATGTGACAATGCATAGCAGTGGTCATGTGTGTACAATTTGAGTGGGAGTGAGTATCTATGTGGGAAGAGAATCTGCCTACAGACACACATCGAAAGGATGTGTGTATGTGTGTGTTTTTTTAAACAGACTAACACATGTAAATACTTCTGTTCCATTGTCAGACTTCCATATGACGAAGTGGATTTTTGTCACTACTAGGCAGAGAGAGAAATATATACGTCCACCTTAAAAGTAAATACAACGACCACTTCATTGAATTTGTACAATAATTTGTCACTAACACATGGGAACTAAAACTTGAACAAACATTCTCGAAACCGTTTTATTGTTAAGACTTCTGTATTTCAGAACTTTAGATAATTTGTTAGCAGCATTAACTTCGACGTTCGAAGTTTCTCGCTTTCTTGTAGAAGACATAATTTTGTGTGAAAGCTCGGCATTTGATTGAATTATTTGTAATTTTGTTTAACTTCCCATAAATTAATCGATTCTTGAAACAGTTACTACAATAAATGCGAAGTTAAAAAAGGTATTTAGCTTCGTCAATACAAGTAGTTTATGTGTCACTGTAAACTTAAGTATAAGAAGGCAATATTAATAGAACAATTGTTATTCAATGTTTACGTACTTATCAAACTCCTGTTCCTATTTTTGGAAAGTATTGTTTGTGGAGTACAAATTTCCTATCTGAAGTTACCTTTTCTAGCGCTAGACATTAATTCAAACATAGTAAGTACGGTATACTGTCAGAAATTATATGATATACATGATAAAATACGGTAAGAAAAAAGAATGTCTTTTTGTTAAGGACACAAACAAGCAGGTACACAAAAACTCCACACAGGAATAACAATGTGTCTAAAGTAATCTTTCGCCAAAGTCGTGGTCTCGTCAAAGATTAGGAAAAATATATGGAGGTTAATTGTAACAAGGAGTGGCTATGTGTAACGTAAGTCAATGACTCAATAATGGAACTAATACAGTTAAATACTACTCATAAATTAAGTCACTGTTCGTCTTCACACAGAACCCTGAAGAGAGGGACAGAGATGACAGTGCTTGAAACGAAGAAGATTACAAACAACAATTTTCCACGGCTGCAAGCACAGAAAAAGAATATTCAATGAAGACTATTGAGAGGGTATATCTATGTTACACTGCACTTTCTTTTGTGTCTTTTCTATGAAATTTGCACAAGATTGTGTCCTTGAGAGGGGGAAATTTGCACAAAATAAAATTAAAATAAAACTCACCTAGGACGTGCCAAAAATTTAAAATGAACAATATTTTTTGAAGTCCTCTGAACTTTGTTAAGTAATTAAAAAGGCAAAATCTTACGAAGAAGTAGATGTGGACAGGTGTGAAGTCGGGAACAAACTAATCGAATAGGACTGAGTCTACTTCTGATGTTACTATATACTCCTATGTTACTCCGTACGTAAACTTTACCTTGTTACCCACTCGACAAAGTTCAGTAGACTCAACAAATACATAGTGGATTTTAAACTCTTTTACGTGTCCTAAATGAGTCTTATTCTTTTTATGTGCGATATGTTGAAGCAATATGATCGAATGAATCACACTAGTATAGGACACTCGAGGATATTATACACAAAATGAACATATCATAAATAGTTTATTAAGTTGCGTGCTACTTAGAACATTTAACAGAACACAAGTTACGCATATTATGTAGTTTCTTTACTAAGTATGTCAACAGTACATCATGTAACGCCTTTAAAAGCGGAACAGTCTAAGCGCCAAATTTTTTTAAAAAGGCAAGGTTAGCAAAGTATGATAGCCCAAGATGCTGCCTATCTTTCGTAATAATCTCATTTCGATAGCATCGCACAATCGACATCCACGAAGCGAAGATATCCTGAAAAGTTTTCTTTTCTTATTTACAACAAAGGTTATGGCTAACTGGAACTTTTAACTCAATCTTCCCCGAACGAAGACTTAAGGGGCTTGCGCCAGTCTACTTTTAAAGGGGTTAGAGATGTAGTCTCAATGCATAATAAAACCTCTTCTATTGACGAAGATCTTACATAAATAATGCATTTTAATTCCCAGTAATATTTAAATCAGTTAAGTATTCTTTGCATGCACTACGTTCTGTACCCAACGGATACGACATTGTAGCTAGAAATTTTGTTATTTCTTCATAATGTCATATTTCAAACCATATTTAGATCCAGAGTTGTCTCACTGTTTGATAGTAGTTAGTGTTACCATTACCGTACTATGTGCCAAAAGAAAAAGCACATAATACATATTTATGTCACATATTTCTTATGATTAGCCTTCTTATGTGTGGCCAAGTTGCGCTAGAAAACTGTACAAATCGAAATGTTACTTACGTAGCCTATGTACTTCCTTTCTTCTCATTGAAGAAAGGAGGTGTATATAGCCTACATTAGTAAGATTTTTTTTGGATACATTCTTTAATACAGCGTTCCACAAACTATGGTCCGCGGACCACATATGGTCCTCAAGGTCAGTTGTTGTGGTCCTTTGAACCTAGATTAGATTGAGCAAACAAGAGAAAAAAGACGAAAAAAATAAAGATCAAGAATTGCTTCAGAATAAAAAAAATCATTTCTTCTGAGTCCATAAAAATGCAATGCCTATTCAAAAAGTTGGAGAATTACACGCACGCTCCTTCGTGTGAGGATAAAAGTGTCTTTACTTTGCACTATTCGTGATCGATAGGTCTTTTGTGAGTGAAGTATAAACAAAGGAGGAAGTGATACAAATTCTATTCTGAAATATAAATGACTTATAGTCGCATATAAACCATAGTCTTGGTTACTTTCAACTAATAAACAGAAACTGACATGTAGTTTCTTCCAGCTATAAATTCTAATGTAAAATTAAGAGAAAATTAATACTGTACCAAAAATATTAGTATACTGGTAGAATTATATGCAACTCAAAATTTTTAGAAAAAGGGTGGTCCGTAGAACCTCCAAATTAATAAAAGTGGTCCGCAATTAAAAATAGTTTGCGGAACGCTGCTTTAATATATAAAGTTTGGTGTTTTGTACAGTGTAACGGATCATATAACAATACAATGCGTTTTACTGCACATCGGTTAGCCTATGAACTTCACGCTTTGTTTCTTTCAAGAGTACATATAACTTTTGTTTAACTTATTCCATAAGAAATGGGAATGTTTTTGTAACAAAAGAATTTTGAAAATTTCTCTTTTGTTACTTCCAATTTAAAATTCTTTTGTTACGAAAAAGATTCAATTTACTATTTGAAACAAAGCAAAAGTTAGTTGTGCACTTCAAGTTACTTAAGGTATGTTGGCAAAACACTGTGAAATAAAATATACGTATAGTAAAAAATTTATGCTTCATTAACTCATACGTCCACTGAAATTTAGCACTGACTTTTGGCTCTTATTGTATATCTAAAGACTTACAGAAGAGAAGAGAAGAGAAGAGAAGAGAAGAGAAGAGAAGAGAAGAGAAGAGAAGAGAAGAGAAGAGAAGAGAAGAGAAGAGAAGAGATC